>WEIV01017939.1:0-10500 GCA_013390005.1 Calyptomena viridis
TGTTTCTGTGATTCTGTGAATGTGGTGATTTTAAGACTAAAAAAGGAGGTATTTTGTGTCAATACCTCCTTTGTTTCTGATGTAGACTGTATCTGATGTAGATTGATCTGAATCAATGAGAACCAATGCAATGCAAAGGAGCAAATGACAAGTATAGTCAAGTAGAAGCTCTAATCTTTAGCTCTCAGACTTATTTTCTACACCTCACAATTAAATCTATTTTTAAAGCACTGAAAGTGCTAGTAATCCATTACTAGACTTTCTTCTATCAAAACTACATACAATTACAATGTAATTTCCCATTACAAACAACTGATATCAAGAGATATGATGCTAGGTTCACCCCCGGCTAAGTCACTAAATCACTGAGGCAGCCCCAAGGGTGGATTTGGCTGACAGAATCTAATGAAAAACAATCGTTCCAGCTTACTCAGTAGTAGACAAAGAAAGATGGAGGTCCATCATGACTGGAAATCAAATATGAGTCACAGTTCCCATACATTTATTTTTGCCACCAAAAGTATTGAATAAATGATTCAATAAGAAGTATATGCAGTGACTTAAACTGTCACTGTCATAAACTGTATTGAAAAAAGATATGTGAAAAGACCCAGAACAGAAGGTGCAGATCAGAAAATACCCAGTGGCATTCAAAACACAGTTGTATTTGTCTTTCCATACTGACATGTGAAAATATTTAGCAGACTTACATAATGTGAGTAGGATGCTGAAAAACAAAGAATAAAAAACAATAGCAGAACCAGGTGTGAAGAGAGACAGATTATGAGATAGAAGAAGAAGGTAACCAAGGAAGTTGTTCCTATACACTATCATACTTAGATCATAAACAATTTTCCAATACTAATTTTTACTGTGGAAGACTTAATTGCATTTCCTTTATCTTTCCAGAGTGAACATGTGATTAGGTTTTTGTTTTATTTATGCTGCTATAACCTTGATCCATCTTATGAGTTTTACAGCAAACTTAAGTTTTTCAGTCTTTCCATAAAGTTCATATTTTAATGAGCTTTTATCATACTAGATTTTCAATATTGTTCTGCATTCTCCTGTTTTGTTTTAAAGTATCTTGCCCAAAACTTGCGATACTGTTCCAACAAGCCCAAATAAGGAAAATAATTGCCTTCCTTATCTTACAAAGGATGTTTTTGGTTACGTATCTGAGGACTACATTTACTTGCTTATCAAGGCCACAACAGCACTGACTGTCATTCTTTTTTATCTACAAAGATTCTAAGTTGCTCCTGCAGATGCTCACCAGCTATACTTCATTTTGTAGGCACACACAAAAAGCTCAGCACTTCTCTATATAAAGTCTCATCTGGTGAACAGCCTCAAATGTACCTAAACAAACTGGAACTACTACAATGTTTTTAACAGTCTGCTTATAATTTATAATTTCTATAAACTCACCATCAAGGAACTCAGTAAAAACACTAAAACCTCATTTTTCCATGAAAGAATTGCCTTGCACTTTCCTTTACTTTCTGCTACATCTAAACTTTTTCTGGTTGCTTTTTATGATGCCTGGTATGAGTAATTTTGCATCACAGCCCCATTTAATAATCACTTATTTTATTACAACTTTTACACTCCTTTAACACTCCTCCCTAGCCCTTTTTTTTCCACTGCTTTTACTTCAGAATTCATCTCTGATTTCAAGTGTAAAGAACCACAACAATACCTTGTTATGCCATCATCTTCAAAGAATACCCGTTCCTTTGCCAACCTTTACTTATTGTATTATCTTTCCAAAAGCACTACTAGTTTTCTAAAGTTGTCAAGTTGGACAATCTTTTTCTTTATGTCCATTATCCCTGTTGATCTTTTCTCACCCCTTCCTCTTCTCCAAACAGTACCAGGTCATGATAATTTTCACACCAATTATCTGCTGGCTTCCTTAGCTCATTCTTTCCTAGCTGTAATGAAACTGGAACTGAAGGCTGCCTTAACTTTTTAAACATGTAGGGATAATGCTTAAGAGCCTGTTTACAATCCAATGCTTGTCACACAAGGAACCCTAATGGAAAAAATTGTCACTGCATTCTCTTCCTGCTACTGCCCCTTNCCCTTCAGATCAGTCAGCCTTGCACTTCTTTTTCCTTGCAATTGAATCACTAGGTCACACAGAACATGGGGTGAACAGGAACATGTAGGATCCTCAATCTGCCTGGGAGAAAAAAAGGCCTAACTGAGTTCTTGGTCCATTTACATAATGGACTGCTACTCTTGTGGAATTACATCAAAAAGAGCTGATTTGACTGTTGAGAATTAAAAATCAATTCCATTCTGCCAATCACAGAAACAATCAGCATCATAGTTTTCATCAAGTACTCATGCAGTTCTCACTACTACTAACTGGAAACTTGTACATGGAAAGCATGATCAGTGTGTCTTCTTGCTACCATGGGGGTATGCACACTTAAATAAGAAGCAAACGCTAAGGAATCTCCAGCTCTCTACAGATGTATTCACGTGGATGCTTAATGTACCTTCTTTTCATGGCAGCTTTAAGCACATACACAAAGACCAACACTCTTCAGTAAAAAAGAGGATAGTCAAAACATTTTCTCCTCTTTTTGCCTGCAAAGAATTCTCCGAAGTTCCATGAGTCTAAAAAGCTTCTGTAATTGCTCATTTGAATTTAACTGCATTTTATGGTATTTATAATTATGTGCACTAATATTTTTCACTAGAAAGTTACACTTCAGATTTACATATTGCTATCATAGCTTCCCTACCCAGACTTCAACCATAAAAGAGAAAAAATAAAAGCTCCCAAAACAGAAGCAGAATTGACACCCTGTGTGATGTGTTTGTGCATGTGTGGGCATGAGTGCTGAAGGCTTTTACTGTGATGTTACAGAGTTGAGCTTCATGAACTGAGTTTTAACATCTGAACAATAACAGCAGCAATAAAAAATTCACAAACACTCCCTCTCTATAAATGTTTAGGGAAATATGCACTGTATTATCTTTATGTGAATATAAACACTGACTCTCTGGGCATCTTGACAATGTTTTGTAGTGGATCATTACTGCAGCTGACAAACCAGGAGGTACTTAAATGTAACAAGGACTAGAAAGAATTTATAAAGCCTTTACAAGCTGGGATTTCTCTTGCTTTCCCTAAACTCTATTTAATTACAGAGCTTTCCTAATGCCACACAATGCAATTCATAGTTACTATTAAAAGTTGCCTATCCAAAATTATTAGCTAGGTGCAAAGAAAGGAATAAGAAATTAACGAAGGAATTGGTTATTAAATTAAAGGCTATGCATTTATAATATAAAAATAAGATAGTGAACACTGTTCTTTTTAATTTAGGTATTTTTCTATCTTTTAATAAATCATTATTAAAGCCAGAAGTATATAAAATACAGTCATTTATCAGTGATTTATAAATTATTGTATATGATACAACATTTCATTGCTTTTTACATAGGAATCTGAATGGATTCCCATTAGGACATCATGGTACTAAGGTAAAATAAATCATCATAGTAGCAGGACAGGACATCATTTGCTGCAGAGAGGAAACATCACATTTTGAATCTACGCTGTTCTGGATCTTGGCTAATAACCAACACGGTCCTGCACTAAAGAAAACCCATGTGTCATGTAAATGCATACTTGACTGAGTTAAGCTTGCAACCAATCTCAGCACTCTTTCTTGTCCTGGCATCTGCTTTCATAGCAGTGAAGGCCGAGCTCCTGCAGACAGAGATGACTGCAGGTGAGATTTCTTTTGAGATATTCTCTGCTTCCTAAATTGCTAATGAAATAGCATCAGCATCAGAAGGTAAAAATAAAGTCTCCCAGCTGCTATGAGATATATTGGAAGCTTCATCTTCACCTCTGTTATTGAACCTATGTCTGTTCAACTAAGACAGACAAGTAATGGCACCACAGCGTTTGCATCTTGTGCCATTCAAAAAGCAAAAATGTTATGTGTATGCTCAGTTTGGTGTGTCAAAACACATGAAACAAAATATTATGATGAGTGAATATAGCAAGCTGCATTTTCTCTTTTGATTTTCTTACCTCGTTTACATAGACCCAGTGACTATCTTTTGATGCAAGGTTGGTTTCCACAGCCTACAAAAATAAAAAGAAACATTATGATAATAATAAATAAAACATATGAAATATATTCCAGAAATAACTTATATAAAAATATACTACAGAGCTCATTTTGATTGTTTTCATTGCTATTGGCATTATTTCATTATAGTTCTTTTAATCTCTTCCTCTGCTGTTTCATGGAACACTATCTTATTGGTGGGAGTCACCTTTCTGACTTCAGTTCCTAAACCAAAGTACCCTGATCATGTATACCTACCACAAAAGCATACTGGAGCAGGGTGGTACATCAACATAAGGGCTCCTGTGATGAAGAACAGCACACAGAACACGCAGTTCATGAGATTTAACTTCTGTATGATACATCTAATGCATTCTACTAGGCTGGGTTTCTTTTCAATATGCCTCCCAAAATATACTGTCTCTGCCTCATCACGACTCTGATAATTTAACTTTAGCTAACCTATTTAATGGAAAACACCACTCTGAGACACTAGTGAGGTTCATTCAAGTCATCCTCCCTTCATATTTACACAAAACTCAAAATAAAGTTATGATTTGCATGGTTGCTTTTTCTGGCTTCCTGGTATGGACCTGGATAATCACTACATATTATAAAGAAACATCCCACCTCAGCAGCTAGCTGAGATGTACATACACATGTAACCCTCATGGTTCACTAGGAAGTTAAAACTGGCAAAGACTGCTGGAACAAACAGCACTACTACTACTGATGACCTCAGTGGAAGAATTTGGCAATATACACAGAAGTTCCTTACTGTCCCCTTTGTTTGACATAGATAAGCTCACTTCAAGATACTTAATAGGCTTATAAAGCAATAGCACACATCAAAAGCTGTACACTACACTGCTGGTGGTATTGCCGATGTCCTGCTTAATACACAGTTAAACAATTACTATATTATATTCATCTCACCTAATAAAACAAGACAGTCCCAGTGCACACACGTATTTCAGGAGGCAGTTCATTACACAAAGTTTTGAATGTTCCTGCCTTCAACCACTTCTTTCTTCTGTGCCAGCATTTATTGTACATATACAGTATGTATTGAACATATACTCTTATTGCTGTGTTATAAATGGCCTCATGAATCACTGAAGTGAACACGGTTTAAAAAAAAAAAATACAGATCAACAAAATACTTCCAGTTACTGTTTTTTAACCTGGATAATTTCCACACTATATTCTAAAACAACAGCACTGCTACAGAGAGGCTGTGTAGACTGTGGCACTGGGCTGAGCAGGAACATCATCAACCACCTTCCTCTTCAGAACACATTTGCATAATAAGCCTCTCAGATATTTAGCGTCAGATGGGATGAATCACCTTCTCTTATGACACTGACTACAGATGACTGGCTTAGAATAAACGCCCACGACTTCTAAGGTTGCAGTGAAATGACTAGAGATCCATCCTTTGTATAAGCTAAGGGAGTATTGTTATCCGATCCCAGAAAAAAAAGCAAAGCAAAACTTGGATAAGTAGCCAACATCAACACTTTTAACATTAATCATAGTTTATACTCTGTTTTAAGAAAAGGTACAAATTACTTGCCTAAAAAACTGTGCTTTAAAATTTTACTCATTTGTGTAACCCACAAAAACATAAGAAAAACTGTGGGCAACACACATACACACATATTTCTCACAACCACAAGGTGAAATAACCCTTTATAGAGACAAAAATCCCAAAAGAGAAACTGCAGACTTGTCAAAAGAGAAAAATCAACACAGACAGAGCACAGTAATTCTCTTCATCATCATAAACAGCATTATGGGAAAATAACAAAACCTGATGTCAAAGCAGATGAGAACCACTAGAGACAACACTTTTGACAAAACAATCCCCTCCTAAGCATTCAGTGAAAAATTGTCCCCTTTGGTAATCATCTCCTTTGCATTTATTTTAAAGTGGCAGGAAAATTAAACTGACCACCTAACTGAGGAATAGAAGCTCTTAGGAAAACTAGAAGCGATGAGTGGGAAAACTTGTACATTTTCGGCCCCAAACATACTCAGACAAAGCCAAAATAGCCAGGTGCTGTAACATACAGAGAAAAAGCAAAGTGCTGCCAGCGTTAGCAAAGCAGAATTAATGCTCAGGTGCAGAGTTATTGCACTGGCTACATTATATGATTTACCTGCAACAGTGAGCAATTTGTATGAATAAATGCTAAGTCTGAAGAGCCAAAAGAGCCAGGGAATTTGAAATAAATTATTGTAACTCATTCTTCTGGGTTCACACATCTAGGCCAAAGTTTTTAAAATGAGTTGCCTAAATTTAGGTCGCTAAGAGTTCCTCTTTAGTCATCAGAGTGCTAGACCATTCAGTGCTCCTCCTACAGAGTCAATGGCTCTGCATTCTAATAGCCTGAAACGTGTTTAGAAACATCACCGTAGACAGTCAAGTTTAAACAGCTCTAAATGTCTTCTGTTCAGAACTACCACATACAGTATGAACCATTATTCAAAACTGAAACCTTCTTTCATTTTGTCCTTCAGACTTTGCACCATATTTACAGACATGCTGTCTTAAAAAATCCTAAAAAAATCTATTGAAAAACACCTCTCAGAGGTTTTGACTTTCTGATAGCACTAGTGTATTGCTGGAGGCTCATGAAAGTTAAGCAGTGTGAAGAGCAAGGTCCTGGAGACTTGTGATATCAAGGAAAATTTATTGAAACTTCTCAGAATAAGAAAGAAATTACATGTTTGTAATCTACAGAGTTTCTTTACTGTAAAGAGGAAAAATGCATCAGCACTTGGGAGATTATGAACACCTGTCTTCAATTATTCAAGCTGTTCAAGATCTTGCCATTTGTTTAGGCCTGTGTCCATCATCCAAAAAGAAAAAAATTGTGAATGAAGCATCCTTGAAGTATCTATTATGGCCCATTTCATAAATGTACCCTACATAGAGAAAGTTGGCTAGGAATTTGCGAGATCACTGTGGCTGAGGAAAAGTGCTGCCACCTATTGGGGTAGGATTCACGTGCTGAAATATGGTTTTTCGTATTGTTTTATTTAATGGAAAAATTATTAACATAGGTGCAAAATGTCCTGCTTCTTTTTTTAGTTTATATGTACATAGGATTTAGTTGACACTTGGGAGTGATGCCTCACAATATTTCTATCAAAGAGAAAATCTGCTTTTGAGATAAACAACACACTGGAAATGCATCCATCTTTCTTTTATTTTCTCTCAGAGTAGTAAATATCTTCTACAAATTTGGAAAAAAGGAGTTTATTTGAGAATGTATGCTCTTCTTCTTCCCCAACTATGCTTCAAGAGCCAAATGTAAAATGCAGAACCCAAACAAAAGAACTGTAACTCGTTCAGTGGACCACTATTAGTGACAACATATAAATGATATTATCAAAATTGGGCCAGAATTGGAAGATGGGAAGGGGAGCAGTTGGAAACTGTTTACAATTTCTCAGTAGAAAGCATTTGTAATAGAAATGAAGTAAGAAGAGACTGGAAATCAAAATATGAGAACTAAGATTTCAGATCTTACAGCAACAATGATAAAAGAAACTAAAAAGATACTTCTTGAAAAATTATCAAAGATAGTTTCATGTATATAGCTTTGTTTACTTTTAAATGTATAACTTAAAATAATTTACTGCCAATAATCCATGACAACATTATTTTATTGGAATACAGCAAAGAACAAATATTTACATTGCCTTTATGAATAAGTAACTCGGTTCATTATTTTATCTAATGGCAGTTGCAGGATTTAAAGGAAAAGTTAGGAAAGTAAGCAGTAAATACTATGCTCAGAAATAAATCAATTCTGCAGGGGAAAAAAAAAATGGGCAGCAGAAACAACCCTTTCCTGGCCTTAAAAAATCTGAAACTGAAAACCTCTCCAAGCATATAATGGCTGGCTAGTAATGGGGAAGGCTCTTTTCTACAACACCTGGCTGCTTTGCCAGGGTCAGCACCTTGCTGTTAACAGCAAAAAGCAGGCTGCCTAGAAAGGGATGCAGGAATGAGTGGCTGCATACAACTGAGGGAAATGTTGGTGGGTGTTCAAACAAACACAGACAGACTGTTCCAGTAACAGCAAGATGTGCTGAAGAGTTTAAGATTACATGCATCAGTGTTCTAGTTGCAAACCTGTTGTCTCCTTACTATGTACCCAGGGGAACAGGCAGTAGGAATGTCTGAAGCCCCATAACCAGCCCCAGGATCCTAGAAGGAAACATCTTGCAGATTGCAAACACGGATGTTCCTGTTGTGTCTAAATTTTTGGAAACAAAGGTTGCCACCCTGAAATCCATGATATAAAAGAACTGGACTGTTTTGCTAGGAGGGATATCAAAGTAACAAAGGTTATTACTTGCACATCCTTTGCCTTAATGGTGAGCATAAAGAGCATCACAGCTTTCCAGAATGAAAAAATGAAACAAAGGGTAAACTGGGGAGTTTACAGTTGAAAAATAATTTGACAAGGGTGTCCTAAGAGATACTGGAAGGAAACAAAATCAAAACTGTTGCCAACTGTCACAGTTTAACCTCAGCCAGCAACTAGCCAGCTCACTCACCATCTTCACCTCTCCTAGAGGGATAGAGAGGAGAATCAGAAAAAGAAGGCAAAACCTGTAGGTTGAGATAAGAACAGTTTAATAATTGAACTACAATAAAATAATTCAAAAATAACTGCAATGCAAAGGGAGACAACAAAAAGACAGAGAAAAATAAAACCCCAGAAGACAAGTGATGCACAACACAGCTCCTCACCACCTGCTGACCAATGCCCAGTCCCTTCATGAGCAGTGATTGGTGGCTCCCAGCTAACTCCAGCCAGTTTATATACTGGGCATGATGCTCTAAGGTATGGAATATGCCTTTGGATAGTTTGGGTCGGCTGTCCTGGCCGTGCTCCTTCCTGGCCTGGATTCTTCTGCACCTCTTCACTGGCAAAGCATGGGAAACCAAAAACTCCTTCATTTGGAATAACCACGAAGTAGCAACAACTACAACATCACTGTGTTAGCAATGTTATTCTCCTACTGAATGCAAAACACAGCATCATACAGCTATGAGGAAAAAAAATTAACTACATCTCAGCTGAAACCAGGACACCAAGTGATGACTAATTACAGCTGTCATCAGAGAGCAGATACACCTGCAATGCAGTGAGTGCTTTGTGTCACTGACAGATACTCTGGATCACCTCTAGGCCACAGTTCCAGGAGCCACGCCCTGTTACAGAGCTCCTTCTACACAGCTGTATTCCTCTTGCAACCCCACAGACCAACCATACAGACCAACCACACAGACAGGCCATGGGCAGCCCCGCAATGCTTATTTTATGGAAACTTCCTTGTCCAACCATCCAGGACCCACTCTGGCAGTCACATACGCACCACCTGAGAGAACACCTGAGGGACTGAGGCCCCTTTGCAGCCACACTCCCCACACTCACAGTCAGACCAGGTTTCCTTACTAGCTCAACCCCAGGTTTCCCATAACAGAGTCTCAGATGTCACAGAATCACAGAATCACTAGGTTGGAAGAGACCTCCAAGACCATTGAGTCCAACCCAATGTCATGACCCTTAAAATAGTTTAGTCTTGATGCTAGAACTAAATAACAAAGTAATTGATCAAGCTGGTGCCTCTGAGGAGTCTCAGTCTCACACTCTAAATCTGGGAAAGTCTAGATGGTCCTCACCTCCTGATGTGTCCCTCAGTGTCCCTCATCTGGATATACCACAGGTCCCTGGGCTCTTTGCCACTCAAAAGCAGCTCATGGCCTATTGTCTCAGACTCCCACCCAGAGCTCAAACTGCAGCTGCATCCCGAGCACCAAACGTATTCCTCAACACTTAAAGCAGAAAAGTAGGCATAGGACTGGCTGGCCAGTGAGCATCTGAAGAAACAGCCCACAGAAGACCCAAAATCTTTTTAGAAACCAGTGGGGGAGGAGGTTAGGAAACACTCAGGGTCCGCTCTATTGCTATGAAATATGTAAAGAAAATAAACATGTGTCTTCATCACATCATTACAGGCAAATATTGCAAAACTCTGGTTCTTCTGAGGGAATCTGTCACCTTTCCCTTCATATGTCTAAGGTAATCAGTATGACAATGACAGATTGTCACATATTCCTTTTTTACCTTTTTTCATTTTTTTTTAACTTTTTTATTATTCATAATGAAAGTGTGAGTAGAGGAGGGCTTGGGGAAGCAATCCTATCTAAATCTCAGCTCTTTGCAAGTCTTTCATAAGGGATCAGTCTCAGCCCTTACAATTCATTACTTCTCACTTTACATTTGCCATTGAATAGGTTTCAAAGGAAAGTCGTTTCCAGCTCTTGTTCCCAGTGAGGTTGCAGCTTGTCACCTGCCTCCAGAAGCAGCTT
>WEIV01017958.1:6056-18632 GCA_013390005.1 Calyptomena viridis
GCTTATTATACCAATTCTGTATCAAATAGATCTTCTATGAAAAGTACGTGGCCTCCTTGTGCTATCTGAAGTTATAGGAGGAGAATGCAGGATGGAGCTGTAGATTGCTTCTGATCTTCTTACATTTCTGAAACATACTGACCCTATACATCACCAAAATAAAGAACTTTAGTAGATTTTTGACATTTTCAATAGAACCTGATCCTAGTGCCATGGACAATGAAGACAACTTGAAAATCCTTTGTGAAACCTCATGTGTAATGCTATAAGTAAAAAAAAAATATCTGTTTTTATTTGAACTGAAACAGTTTTTGCTCATCTCGTCATGGATGACATTATTTCCAGTTTAGTGGCTTTATCCACAGCTCTACCATGCATTTTTTTTAATTGGGTCAGAGACATGCCGATAGNAGGTATACGAGTATGTGGAGAAAGAGGGAGTGAAGTATATTACATAAATGAGCATTTTACCAGAAAAAAGCAGAGTAACAACCATAAAATGAGCAGGAGTAGGTTGGAGTCCTTCCCAGCCAGTGAATTTCAGACTGGGATCGAGGCTCTGACAATTCTCAGCCTCCCCAAAACAAGGAGCTCTCACCTCTGTGGGCCNGCTAATTAAACCCAGAAAAGGAACCCAGAATATGGGGAATTAAAGGAAAATCCACCTAGTAGGTACTATCTCCTGATAATCAAATAATCCTGAAATTAATATTACAATCAGGTAACTTTACTCCAAAATGTTATTATAAACTATTATTGTATTGTGCAAATAAATACACTAACAGTTTCTTGGAATAAACTCACTTCAATTGTATCACAGTTTGCTGAAAAATTTTGCATTATCTATAGTTGATAAAATCTTAACATCTCTCAATCTACACGATCTTGTTAGCAATTCCTCCAACTTGCTGATGCTTGGAAGTCACTCTATAATAAAATGTTTTACGTCTATTCAGCATAAGCCACAGACTCCAGATTTCCTGTTTTCCCACACTGCTTTCCTAGAGATCTCACAAGTGAGGCTGTCCCCTATCTTGACCAAAACAGCTAGAAAAGGCAGAATTTAACAAAAATGAAAACAATGTTAAAATACGTTTTCAAAATTAGAAATGAATTTAAGCATCTTTTGAACATCTGTTACATGTGAAATAGTATTTTCCTAGAAGTAATTTACAAGCAGTCTATCTGAAACTTGCTTATTTGAAGCACAACTTTCTTCCTTGTCCTTACAGCCACTTTTAAACAGCCACAGAAATCTTAAGCATGCTTAAATTAACTTTAGTGTTGGCTAAAATATCCAGTAGCTGACTTGAATTAAAATATAAACCTCAGATTCCTAACGAAAGTAAATTATCTTAGAGGAGATTACACGTTCTTGTAGAAATATCAGTTGTGCACAAAATCTCAGACCTTTTTATACCATCAATCCTTGCACTCAGTGATTTTGAGTAATAGACAAGTTACAGTACATGTTGAAAACACACTGCCTAGGACTTTAAAAATAGTCTTGGAACTGTATTTTTCTGGGTCTTCTAGAAAAACAACAGCTTATTATGATAGGATTGCTAAGGATGGTTAAGATGCATTTATCATTAGTCTGAGTAACATGTTTAGCACTAATTGTATGTTTATTCTTCCCTTAATTGTTTCAATATGAAATTTTCCTATGGTGATGTAACATTGTTCATATGAGAACAGTGTAATAAAACATTTGTAACACACAAAAGCACTGAAAATAAGTATTCTGTAATTGAAAAAGATGTTGTGACCTTATTGTACAACTCTCACTTCCCATAAAACCAAAGTGTCAAAAGCAAAAGTTGACTGTGACATTTTGAAGTAATGAGCTTTTTGACAAGGTCTTGAAACGTAAGAAACAGCAAATGTATGTAACAAAATCTGATTAACTAAGAATTTCAGTTCAGAGATAAGGCTTTACAAAACCCGAGCTGGTCTGCATTCTGGTCATGTGACAACTAAGCCCACGATCATTTAAACTAAAGTGCAAAAGCTACACAATATTTACATGACACATTCACTACAGTGTAAAACTAACAAATTTTGAAAAGCAATTGATTACCTGGTCACTATTTTTCCATGTAATTGTAAGAGAGCACATCTTTATTCCGCAGCACTGTCCATCAGCTGCAAACATTTGCGTTTCTTCAACATGCTTCAACTCCATCTTTGTTATTTTCTGTCTACCCTAATTGTTTAACTGTTTGTTGTGAACAAGCCGAAACAACAACTGTAAGCATCTTACTATTTCCTGCACGGCTTTTTAGCTCAGTGCAATCAATAGAAGGTAGAATGCCTTTTAATTTTACTCCATATGAAATAAAGGTTTCCCTGAACTCTTTATCAATGTAAAAAGCTGCCCCTCTGCATTCATCAACAATCAGCTAACGGAAAAGGCTAGTGGATTTTGCCAGCAGTAAAAGACCTAATCACGGCAAGATCAAGCCAGCTGTCAACTATAATCAGCTTGATTCACTGCACTTTTCATATTCAATGGAAAATGTTGAGCAATACACAGTTCTTTCACAGTTATCAGGTTAAACTGAAAATATAAGGATATAAAAAATTTTGCTTTAAAACCACATAAATTATTTGTTCCATTGTGGTTTTGTAATATTACCAGTGCTGTGCCAAAATGGAATACCAAGAAGATTAGGAAAATCATTAATTTTTGTATGTAATTTTACTGTTTAAAGTGAGAGCAAACCATACCACCTGAAACTTAAAGTATTTCTTTATTAACAGACACTGCTAAGATAAAAAGCAAACAGTACAGTAAGAATAGAAGAGATACCACATCTTATGCAAATAACCTTACCAGTGTTTGCTCTATGCTTTTCTCTATATAATTCATCTTTTTCTTAAATCTTGCATGCAACAAGATGAACATATGAGCCAGTAATAAAGCTAAAGCATGTGTACAATAGCGTAATTCAAGAAGCTGCAAGCTAAAGAAGACTGGAACAAGCCAAAACCTAGAACCAAGGATTTTTAAATATTAAACATTTCATAAAATACTAACCCCCAATAACTATTTCTTATGTATTTAAAAATTAGGATACTGTCAAAGGTAAAAAAAACCCAAAACATAAAAAGATGTAATTTACCTTGTCAAACTCACGAATGACATGCAAGTTCACCCTCTCTTCCTTCTTTCAAGAAAGTAATTCAAGCATGATACAGTGCTCTTACACAAGAGATCCAGCCAAATGGGTCTCCATAAGGACACTGAAGAACTCTATGTCCAAGCACAATACAGTGACTATTCCAGCTGCATAAAGAACAGGCTTATTTTTAGCAAGCAAGACAAGGTATGAGCTGCAGAGTAAGATCATCCTCCAGGAATAAGAGAAGAAAAACAAGTTCAACTCCCTCGTTCCTAAATTAGCCAGAGGGACTTTCATTTCTCTCGGCTTTGATCTGAGGAAGACTGCAGGGGGAACAAACCTAACAACAAATAGACCTGGAGGCAGCTGTGGAGACAATAGAGAAATAGAAAGGTTCACTTGCCTGGGAAAAACATGCAAGTGGGAAATAGGTATGCCTGGTGTCCAGAGGCAAGATGGACAGGAAACTAAATGAACAAGTCAGTCAACATGGAGAGAAGTGTCAGAGAAAGGAGGCCACAGCAACACTGCATAAGAAACATCACAGAGACCATGGAAAAGATGAGAGAAAATACTGATCTGCAGATGACACAGCTACATAAGAGACAGAACTCTAAAAGTGGACTGAAAATGAATAGTTGGCCTTGTAAATACCAGAAGAGTCTCCTGGTCCGAGACAGTCCAAACACTCAAGCTTTCACGTTTAAGCCTCTAGAGCTCTGGACCGACACAGTGAATTTCATAACCCATCTCCTGTAAGGAACTACAGAAATAAAGGAAAGGACAACTCATCTTCCTTACAATAAATTATTAAAATACTTGGCTTAACTAAAAATAATACTAGTGTGACTGCAAAAGGATACAGATGTGACAAAAGGCATTGAAGTTTACAGTGCTGGTGTAAGGGCTGTGAAAGCACAGCAATACCTCATGAAGAATAACAAATTCCGTGTTTAAGTAACATTTACTTTATGAGCTAATGTGTATAATGTTACACATCAGCTGAAACACTAATTTATTCTACACTGTTCTAACTTTATATGAGGGCCAAGCAGCTCAGGATCTCTATGTGCAGTGACAACTGGAGGCAATTCTCCACATGCCTCATTTGGTTAAAAATCTGGGGAAAAGAGTGAATTGTATTGCTGCACGTTTACAATATAAACATATGAAAGTAAGTACTATAGTTAGGTTAAACAAAAACATACAGGACTTCTCATCCTCCTCCTTCCATGGATATCTGCAACCAAGTACTGTAAAACTGCAAAGCCATGACTGAAAAAGCAAAGTCAGACCTTTAAAAATCACAGAATATATGCTGAGTTGCAAGGGACACGCAAGGATCACTGAGTTCAACTCCCAGCCCTGCACAGGACCATCCCCAAGAGTCACACTATGGGAACTAAAAGTATAGACTGAACCAAGTAGTTTGTGTCTTTCCTTCTCTGCAAAATGGGAACCCATCTGTTGGCTATTACAGACAAGAAAACCATATTTGGTTCCTGCAACTTGTTGAACAGAACTCTCTTTGATGCCCAGAAGAGCAGCAGAAGACAAAATCTGTATACTACAACAGAGTGTGTATAAGTATCTGTCTAATACAAGTCTGTATACTGCATCTCTCACATCCATAGCCATCTAGGCACCTGGTACCTAAAGTGACAGAGATTAAAAATTACACAAATACATGAAGTCATGGAGGAAAACAGTCCTTTTGCCATGTTCCAAGTGGGTTCCAAGAATGCTTCCTGGTCCCAATTATTCAAACAACCCTTAGACTCCTCAAAATAAGTCAGATGTTAAGAGTCAGTATTAGTCATGAACTAATGCTATCATAAATAAAACTGTAACAAGAAAATAACCACAGCGTCAGTGTAACGAAACTTATACAGTTATTCTCAAAACATAGGCATCTAGTAGTTTTGTCCATTACAGACTGAAATATATTTGAGATTTCCCAGGACATGCCAAAACACTTTTCATGACATTCCAAATCTAAGAATGGTGGTTCTGCCTAAAAAAGCTTAAGAGGCATTAGAGCGAGGTATAAGGTCAGAAGCACTTACATTCCCTACAGTTTCACAGAAGTTCTTTCTATGAGATCACACCATTATTAATCTTGTAGAGATGCTGCCCTACATAACTACCCTTTACATAACTACTTACACAACCAATCTGTGAAGAAACAGGGATTGGTAGTCCAGCAAGGATTCAAAACCTATTTGTACACATTAAAACTAGATTTAGACTAATTTTTTCTTTTTACTTCTTAATTTTTTTTTCCTTAAGTCTTTTAGTTGGATTAGTTTTTCTACTTTTTTTGAGGAGCAAGATACTGCAGGCTGTCTGGAAAATGCTTCAGACAAACTTAAAGAACTGTGTCAGTCCACAGAGAATCCAAACTCTATTAAAATTACCTAGGAATTGAATTAGAAATTTGCTGGTGCATTAGGCTGCTCTAAGAACAGCAAGGCTCCCCTCTCTGACATGTAAACATAATTTTAGGAATGCATGTCTTAAGACAAGGAAACACTCTTGATAGTAAAAGTGGCACACAAACTAATTTTTTGTCTCTTTAACAAAAGCAAGAGAGAAAGTTGCAGGGGAAAATTAGGTAAACTTGGATCTGATTTAACTACCCTCTTACGAGAAGGTCAAAATGTTCCAGGAAGCCACATGAAAATTTCTTGAGAAACAAAATATTTTGCTGCAAACTATTGGGAATTCTTTGTGCCTAAATGATTTAAAATGTTCTTTTAATTGAACTATCTCCTTAGAATTTGTTATGAGTCCCCAGAACCTAGACTTCATGAGTGACATTGTTATTTGTTCATTTTGAACAAATTTGACTAAAACCTGTCTTATGTGAGTGGCAGCCTCTTCCAGTCACATTGTTAAATGTTACAAACAGAAAGTACTTAATACTTACAAGCTTATATTAAATTGAATTTGCAGCTCAGCTTTGAAGAACAACTTCTATCCAGACTAAGCTCTTTATCCTTCAATATTTTAAATGAGAAACTTCAAGCAGGTGCATATAATGTATTTCTCAACTTGAGTTTACTACCTCTGTTAAAAACGTAACTTGCTTGTCTTTTTCCTCACAATTAGATTTTGTTATATATTCACCTGATAGGTTAAGGAAACATTTAATTATTTTGCATGTGTAAGTATTCTTGGTTATGTCCCACTCATGACAAAATGCACATCAGATGTTTAATGCCTTTTTATCTGGTCACACTTGTATGGACCAAATGGTCAAAACTAATGAACAATATACAATTCTGCTCAAGGATTTTGGCACCATATGTAAATCTACCTAAACTCTAATCCTGGAATTTAACAAGCCACACCACAGGCACTCAAACACAGTGTAGCTTTACTACTGTCAGGATGGAATGGAATACAGAGACTGTATCAATAGGTATCTACTCTCCATCAGCAACCATGAGCTCTCCTAAATTAAATCAATACTATGAAAAACTGCTTTGCGTGTACATATATGCAGAAGTTTTAGCCCACCTGTTAATGAAATTTCCCTAAGAATTCACACAGTATAAGAGTTTCCTGAGCCTAAAACAGCTGGACTACCTGTTACAAAGTTTTCATTAAAGACCTGATTTGAGACACTTTACAGAAACAGTGAAGATCAGTTCTGTTACCTAATAAGCACAGTTTTAATTCTCAACTTAATCTACTGGTCATAGATTCAATACTAAGAAAGTTTGCAGGAGTGTGCATGTAAAGTCTGGGATGATGGTGAAATTTTCTTCCTCTATGCAAGTTTTTTACACTAATATTAACAAAAATTTCATACTGAGATAAAATGAGGTTCCACTTTGTATTTCTTGGCAAAGGCTTCAGTCAACATCCATTAAGAAAAAAGCTTATTCATATCAAGTCTTTCTAATCAAGGGAGCAATTTTAATACTAGAAACAGCAAAAATAACTCAGGAAGAAAATGGTACAGGACACCACAAACTGACATTTTATACTCCCTAAGCAAATCACCAACTACAAAATTAAATTTAAAGCAAACAACTGCAGCAAACAAATACTTCTTCATATACAGACTGTTTCCATTACACTAATCTACTTCTATTCTGTCCAATATATTTGATTTCCAACTATCACTGTACCCCATCCTTTTTTCCCTCCTGAGCTACATTGCTTGCCTGTTTTTCCAAGAAATTTTTGGTTATCTGTTCACCTTTTCACTTGGACAATTGTCACTATGTGGCCAGTGCTCCTTCTGGGACGTCCCTTAAGCAGGTCTGCTCGACTTCTCCCTATGGATGGCTGGTGGCTGCACCAGGATGGGGCTCCCCAGTCCCTCTCCTGTCTGCCACTGACCTCCAGTGGTTACACCTATATTTGCTCTGTCTCGCTGTTCTCACACTGCTGCTGCTTCTGTGGAATGAAACTTGAACCATAACAGGACACCTGGAAGCAAACAAGACCCAGCATTGTATGACCACTGTTTCATGGCCACTGATCACAGAATCAAAGAATAATTTAGGTAGAAAGGAGCCTCTGGAACTCACCTGGTTCAATAAGCCCCGATTGGAGCAGTTCAGACTGCTCAGGACTTTATTCAGCTAGATCAGAATTCCAGACTCCAGCCAGTCTGTTCCAATATCTGTTACTCTCAACGTTTTTCCTCATATTCATTTAGAATTTCCCTTGTTACAATTTGTGTTCAGTTACACAACCAAAGGAAAGGAAGAAAAGCAAGAGGCAGCTCTTCTCAGAGAAGAAAATCCTTCCTAAGACACTGTCCAGCTTCCCAGGCAAGAGGAAATGTTTCATTATACAAGTCTTATCTTCACATATCTATAGCTTTGTGTAGTTGCAGAAAGAGATCAGACAAAATTCTACTACCAAGAAGAAAAGTTGTAAACAAAAAGCAAACCACAAAAGGTCACCTTAGAATAAGAGAACTTGTCAACTTACAAATCTCACATAGTTTTTCCTTTAGATTTTGTTATGCAGAATGCAAAGCTCTCAGACAAACACTTACAGGTAAGTATTCTTTATACAGCGATGTATGTTTCACTGTTGGAAGCAACTTAGCTTATTCTATTTTTAACTTGGAAGATAATCTAATGAAATTTAAGCATTTACATAATGTGATTTTAAGCTAACCACTATTTAAATAATTGCTGCTCAAGCACATATAGTCTCAAAGAAAAAAAAATCCTACTGCATATGACAAAATGCCAATTAATAGTCATTCAATTTTAATTCCAGACTGCCCATCAATTTTTCCAAGACTATTGATTCAATCAAAACAAACATTCATCTTAAAGTTTTCTATGCGTCACACTTGCAGGTCTAAAAGATATGAAGTAAAAATCAGCTATTTCATCGTGAAAAGAATACACATAATAAAAATGTACCTGAATGCAGAGTATTTGATAAGATTTGAGCTGTCTTCAATGTTCCATTGGTTTGTGTTGATTTTAGTGCTAGTCTAACATCCAGCATGCCAGTAACAATGAATAAGCCTAATGCATTACGTAAGTGTAAGCTGATTAAATCCTTGATCCTGAAGCCACCTCTTTTTTCCCCCTCCCCCTCTAATTTAAAACTTAGTACAATTGAAAAATCTTAGTTTTAAATACTTTCAAAACCTAATTTGTACCATTTTTGGCATAAAACCCACGACAATTTTACATTAGACTAAAACCTGAAAGAGTTGTGATTGCTTGTATTTTAATAGTTTCCTACACTTGGTAAAAGTCCTTTCTAAAGTGAAATTTGTTAGGGAACAATCCATTTCATGGCCAAATGTTTGGGATCTAATATAAAATTATATCTATGGAATGGCACAAAGATAGCAGTTTTATTCAAGTTACCAGGTCTGAGCTTCACCCATAAAAGTTCACAGCAAACCTAATTAAATACAAAGCCATGCTACCAAAAACCTTAGTGCTGCCATGAAGTGAGACTGTAAGGCATTCCCCATGTGCCAGTCCTAATTTACAAATCTGTTATGTCTCAAAATTAGTATACGTGCCACAACGTACGGGGAGGAATAGATCAGGGGAGGTCATGAAAGAGTTATGTCCCCCCAGCACTTTAGAGCACTATGATCTCACTACATTGTCAATACGACAATGGAAGCAGGATAAACAGATCCGTGCAGCACAGGGTATCAGCCAGTGTTCTCTACAGAAAAGGAACGTAGAGAGCAATACACGATTAACTGTTTTGAATAGGGAAAAAAATTCCTTCCACTGGGCCCACATGCCATACACAAAACAAGCTGCAAAGAGCTGCAAACTGACTAAACAACTTTGTTGCTATGTGTGCGTGTCTAAATTTTACATGCTAATTATCAGGCAATACACAAGCACAGAATGGTTGAATTTGCACAATTCTTTTTAACATTTTAGTTCTTTTTCTCATTTAAGACTTCTCAGCTTGAAAATCACGATTTGTTTGCTTTTAAACTTTTTTAAGCACTATTTGACTCTGAGAAAGAACCATAAGCACATTTGAAAATTGTGCTTCATAGAGACAATAGAAGCTGGTGAGCTCAAATGTTTTTACTGAAATTTAAAAGTGTTTAAAAATAGCAAACTATGGCTATAGTGCTTTGGTAAAGGCAGTAGAATGGCTCTGAGCAAACCAGAGTAGACTATGCTCTGCAGAGTCTTCATTAGTATTGAGGATGAAACAAGAAGAAAGTAAGAGGAGTTTCAGCTCAGCAGTAGAAAGTTTTTAAGTCATGGTAATTTTGAAAGAGATGTACTATGTTATACTTCTAAGACAAAGTGTTCAAGCCAGCATTCACAGGCTGCCTATGCTACATAAAATTTTCAATTAGAAACCTAGTTATATTTTAGTTAAAAAAAACAGGTGTAAAAATGTACCAAGTACATAAAAAACAGTATAAAGAGATGGCTCTGAGGGGTACAAGCTCTTCTACAAGCATCTGAAAACATCCCAATCTCTAGATACAGTCTCATGTTTTAACATACGAGGCTATGTCACGAATCAATACCAGTGAGATAGATCAAACAAGAAGAGATGTCCAGACAGGCAATACTAGCATTAAAAAATAATGTAGCTGGCTTTTTCTTCACACAGAATGAATAAAACAGATTAGACTATGCAGTAATTAATAAGACTCTGGGGCTTCTCATATCACATACATGAATTTCTTTCTAGACAGAAAATTCAGAGGAGTTGATGAAAAAGACATTGTCTCATTCACCCTACTAAAACAAAACAAAAAACCAAAAGAGAACAAGACTAATACATTTTTCACCAGCTCCTACCATAACCTATCTTGAAAAGTAGAAACTTTCAAAACATTGAGTGCCACTGATCCAAGCCTTTAGGATTTACTACATACCCCATTCTCTGCACGTTTCTCCACAGGTATATTTATGCCATTTCTTTGATTTTGGGCTTGACGGCCACCTAAAAGTAAAGAAAGTATTATGCTTAGTGCAAAGTTCAGTTTTCAACAAAAACGGGTTTTATTCTTGAACCTGTTCTTGAAAGTACTAAGAATTCTGCTCATGAATATATATAAAACTTTTACCTGTGAATTTTTATTCTGCTAGTTCCAACTCCTTTCTATTAGGTTAGTCTTTGTAAACAGTGAATCAGCAGAAATAAAACATTTACTTCAGACTTCTTCTGTTAGAAGTACAGGTATGCAGCTCTACTTTTCTGACTTCTCTTTAGGCAATGTCATCATAAAGGGCAATATACTGAGCACAACTACTCCAGTTTGATATTTTTGTGCCCACAAGAAGCAATAGCTTCGATTCATTATAAATTAATACAGTAGAGGAAGCTTTTCTAATTTCTAAAGTTATAAACAACTTTAATCTACAACTTGATCCGTAAGTCAGTGATGAATTAAAAAACCTTGCACACATGGTTCAGAAGCAACATTTTCCTTCTACATCAAAACCTGTGGCTTCAGGTGTATCTTAAATCTCTTAACATACTTATATTTGTATTGCCCAAAGAATGACAGAGCATTTTACAAAGTACCTAATTAGTACAAAATTCCCTTCACACATTTTTGGGCCTGCTACTTCCTGCTACTTCTGCATTTGCCTGAAGCAAGAACCACTCAAAAATAAGAGAAAAAACCTCTGCTGAGAGCAATAAGGACTCAGCCAAGACTTGAAATCCTGTTGTTAGAAGCAGTCAGATTAGCTGAATGAGTAAGGATAATCTGAGCATGCAAGCACACATCCCAGAGATACCTTTCCTGTCCTTCAGACAGTCTGACAGCCATTAAATATATAAAGCGCAGCCTCAAAACTCTTCTCATAAATTAAGTATAGTCTACACTAGTTAGATCAAAAAACTAAAATCCTTCTATTTTTTTATTCCAGTCTTTTAAGAAAGTCCACTTAATAGGGCACTGTTTCATATAAAAACTCCTGCAGAACCAACCAGACCAGCAATTTTCCAAGATGCGAATCATCACCACCATTAAATATAACTACATGAAGTACTGAGCAAGTAAAGGCACTGACACCTCTGCCAGTGATGTCTGTAAAATACAGCTGAGTTTCTAAAAGAGGCAAAGGAGTCTACCAAGCCTTTCTCTGGTGCAACTGAAAGAACAAGAGGTCAAAAACAACAAATGTCATCCCCTCAAAACGTAGGAACTTTCTCTCAGGAAAAGACTGCCTCAAGTCTCTAATACCTTGATTTTTGGATCAAAATCAAGCACAAAAGACACTGATCTTATTGATCTGCTCAGCAGACTGATAGAAATTATTCTAGAAAAGGGAATTTGAGAACAAGAATAAACATGTCACTTCGGAAGGTTCAAAAAGGCTTTGGTGCAAGGAAGCTGTATTACATACAGCTATTGGAGTTCACTGAGAGAACTGATAATCCAACTCATTTCAGAAATCTTTTAAATATATTTAGGTAACAACACTATAGGATAAGTGTACTTACTCTGTTCACTGCTTTCAGCTGGTGACTCCTCATGACGGAGAAAAAATTTCACCTCTTCCCTGCGGGGACCCCATTTCTGTAGGTGGTCATACATCATGTGATCAAAGGGTATGGGACGTTCTAAAAGAAAAAAAACAAAAAAAACCTTGTTACAACTCCTTTAAATTAAGTAAAGTTATGCATAACTCTTATTAAGGATCAGAACATTCTTTCTGGTAGCAATTCAATTGATCCAATGTATTTTGTCTTAAGCAAAGTCTAAGAAACAGGCACTGACAGTAGTTGCACAGGATTAAAAGCTGGCCTGTCACTGTAACACAGCTCACTGTTCCACAGCACTATATAATCATTTTGCAAAACCATGCCAAAAATATCCTAAATTAGGGTTTCTAAACACTGAAAGAGNAAATGCTCTGGCTGCCCAAATCCAAACCACAGTATCTCCTATCAGGAAAAACACCACTAACCATCAGTTATCCATATCATACTTTACCCATCTGATACAAGA
>WEIV01017960.1:0-24583 GCA_013390005.1 Calyptomena viridis
CAAAGGTCTTTTCCAACCTAATCTCTCGAAGTGACACTGTAAGAACAAGACCAAATGGCAAGAATCCAAATAGTGCTGCATTTGTTCATAAAAAACTCTGAACACAAGGATTTCTAACTTCTCCAGTTGTTTCAGCACTTAACTGTCTTTATAAACAGATTTTTCCTACACTGTACAGAATTCTTTTTCGCTAGTTTTACTGATTTCTTGTATACAAAGGGTACACAATTAATCACTGTAAGAAATTGTAAGAAAATAATTAATCACTGGCATGTTTATGACAGTATTTCACATAATCTCATGTCTCTTCTCTTTTTGAAACTAAGCCTGTCCTATTGCTCTATACTCTCTTCTCATATATTGTTTATCAATTTTGTTGATTTCTGCTGAACATAATTTCCTAAATTGCCACCTCTGTGTCTGATGAACTGCACCCACACTTGTATGTCCCAGATTTCCATTTGCCTTTTTGCATCAGCATTGCACAAATTGCTCCAGGGAAGTTTATGGTGTCTCAGTCTTCTTCTGCTGGAGAGTTTAGGGGGTTTTTTCCAATTGATGATGATGGTGGTAGATGTGAGGTACCTCTGGTCAAGAACAGGATGCAATCATGTGAGGTGTTGTACAAGCGGAGCACACCAGACAGCTCTGCCTCCAGACTGACCCTATTGCCTTCTTTCACTCACCATAATGCTGTTCTCCCTAGGAAAATGGGGCATTTTTTTTGCCATGTATTGCCATGTTCTATCTCATATCTACTGCTTGAAGCTTAATTTCCTCAATGTTTCAGTGGATTGTATAAAACCTACTTCTGTTGTGAAAGGACCAATTCTCTGGAGAATGTGTACAGACAGTTCTTCTTGTAACAGGGAAACTGCTGCTGTTTTTATCCAGCATGTCCTCAGAAGTTAATGCTTTCCACCCATGTGCAGCATCAAAATGTTGGAGTTGCTTTCTGCAACATTCATTTTTGCCCTTGATATTTACAAAGCCTCAATTTGGAAAAATCTCACATAGTAATTATATACAGACTGTGCGTATAGCAGAATAGTCATATGGATCAGTGAAAGCTATTAGAGAGCATCCAAAAGAGGGCCACTAGGATGGTGAAGGGCCTTCAGGTGAAGCCACACGAGGCATGGCTGAGGTCGGTTGGTCTGTTCAGCCTGGAGAAGAGGAGACTAAGGGGAGACCTTATCCCGGTCTGCAACTTCCTCATGAGGAGAAGAGAAGGGGCAGGCACTGATCTCTTCTCTGTGGTGACCAGTGACAGGACCCAAGAGAATGGCCTGAAGTTGTGTCAGGGGAAGTTTAGGTTGGTTATTAGAAAAAGGTTCTTCACCCAGAGGGTGGTTGGACACCGGAACAGCCTCTCCAGGAAAGTGGTCACAGCACCAAATATGACAGAGTTTAAGAAGCATTTGGATGATGTGGTGTGACTCTTGGGGATGGTCCTGTGCAGGGTGAAGGGTTGGACTCGATGATCCTTGTGGGTCCCTTTCAACTCAGCATATTCTGGATTCTATGATGCTACAAAGATTCCATATGGTATATCACAAAGTACATTTTTTTGTATCCCCTTGTTCTTCTTCCCTCTGTTTTAAGCAAGCACTGGAAAGATATTTAGTGTCTCCAAGTGACATGTATCTAGTTGGCAAATTTAGTTAAGTCATCCTGGAAAATTAGATTCTGAAAGGCAACTCATACGGTCTTCCCTTTACAGAATTACAGAATCATTACAGAATATGCTGAGTTGAAAGGGACCCACAAGGATCATCAAGCCTAACTTCCCCTGATGCAGCTTGAGACTGTGTCCTCTCGTTCTGTCACTGGTTGCCTGGTGATGTTGCAGATTTCTCTTGATTCTTTCACATTGCAACTATAATATGATACATATGAATATATGAATATGAATACAGAAAGAGAACACGCATGCATTATTTCTTTTTCACATTTCATGAAGTCAAAGCTATTCCCACAACTTCTAGTTTGACTCATGACTTTTAACATTGAAAGAATAACCAGACTGGAATCAATACAAATAACAACAGCAAGAAATACTCAACCATATTCTTTTAATAGGTAAACATACATAAAACAAAGACATGTACTGTTAAGTAAGTATAGTATTTCACATCAGTATATTTCAAATCCGATTAACACAATAATATCCTTTTATACATTCTCAAAGACAACCAGAGAACTAGATACATACAATGTAATACAATCATATAGCTTGAAATAGACAATTTTACAGAAAATAAATTTTTTATTACAAGATGAAACACTAGGAGTCCGTGATGGTACCAAAAATAAGAACCACAACATATCAATATTTATTCTGAATTTTGTACAGCAGCTCACAGATGTCTTTCACATTGGAGGCCTTAAGTTTCACAACTATAAAAAACACATGTGCCACATGTTTAAATAATGAAATCCAGTGTTTAGTGCTATTTGGAAATTTCAGACAGCAAGCTTCAGGGTACTGAAAAGGTGCTGGGAATTATGTGGATATGAGAAGGGTTGCTGTTGGAAGACATGTTTGGAAATCGTCTAGTCCAGACCCCTTGCTAAAGCAGGTTGCCCTGAAGCAGGCTGCACAGGATCACACATCCAGCTGGGTTGTGAAAATCTATGGTGAAGGAGATTCCACAGCCTCTCTGGCAGCCTGTTGCAGTGCTTTACCATCCTCAGAGTTATTCCTCATATTCAGCTGAAATTTCCCATGTCTCAGTTTGTGCCTGCTGCCACTTTTCTGGCAGCACTAAAATGGGTCTTGCCCCATCCTCTTGACACACATCCTTAAGATGTTTGTACACATCGATAAGATCCCTTCTCAGTCACCTCTTCTTGAGACTGAACAGGCCCAACTCCTCAGCCCAACTCTCTTTTTTCATAAGAGAGATGCTTCAGTTCCCTCATCATCTTCATAGCTGTCTGTTGGACCGTCTACACTAGTTCGTTGTTCTTCTTGAACTGGGGTGCCCAGAACTGAACACAGCACGCCAGACGAGGCCTCCCCAGTGCCGAGTAGAGGGCCAGGAAGAACTCCCTCGACCTGCTGGCAATGGTCTTCCTAATCCACCCTAGGAAATCATTGGCCTTTGTGGCCACAAAAGCACACTGTTGGCTCAGGTACAGTTTGTTGTCCTCCAGGACCCCCAGGTGCTGCTTTATGAGCTCCACAGAGCTGCTTTCCAGCAGGTCAACCCCTAGCCTGTACTGATGCCTGGGGTTATTCCTCCCCAGGTGCAGGACCCTACGTTCGCCTTTTTTGAACTTTTCACCCAACTCACGCTGGGGTATCAGTCATTCACCCAGTTTTGTAACATCAGCAAACTTGCTGAGGGTACACCCTGTCCCTTCATCCAGGTTGAACAAGACTGGATCAGGTACTGACCCCTGAGGAACATTGCTAGCTACAGGTCTCCAGCCAGACTGCACCACTGATCACCACTCTCTGAGCTCTGCTATTCAGCCAGTTCTCAACCCACACCACCTCCACTTATTCAGCCCACGCTTCCCGAACTTACCTACAAGGATATATTAAATGTATAAGGTTTTAGAAAGACCACAACAAGAAGGGCTTCATTTCCCACTCACCCCTACTCCTATACAAGGAGTTGGTTGAAAAGCTTAAAATTTTCTACATGTTTTTTGCCTGGACCTGAGCAATAGTGTGGGGTATTTAGACATCCTGAGCAGTGATTTCTTTCCCTTCAGGAACATCACAACCTCTTCATTGCTTTCCTACTGAACTGGATGTTCAGAAAATGGAAGATGTATTACCAATGTGCAAAAGGATTATTTAGAGCCTGGTGTGGTAATGCATATTTGAATGCCTTAATGTCACTTGAGACACACTAGAGTATCTGACAAATCCCTGCATAGCTGGTATATGTTCCACAAGACCTCTGTGAAGCCAATTCACTTCTGGAGACTGCTGGAGAGATGCCCTCGATAGCTCAGATGGCAATGCATGTTCAAGCATGAGCAAATTAATCAAGCCCAAGGATACTAAATTTGAGGTTCAGCCCTCTCAACTTATCCACCAGTCTGAAACGTTCAAACCATAAGAGGAGATGCTGACAGAAATAGCTCTGTACCTCCTTCTTAGATCTTCCGATGGAGTGGGAAGAGGCGGGGTCAGTGATGGTGGAAGTGAAAAGGTTGTTCAGCATTTGTAAGCAAGTCAGAATTTCTTGGCTCTAGGGACAGACAGCACAGAATCTGTTACTTTGGGTAGAAATACGCATCATGCATGACAAAACACAACATAACATGGAACTCCTCCTGTAAAGCCTCTTGAGAATAATAATGTGATCACCTTTTTCTTATTATTATAAATGGATTATTATACAACCCTGACTTCTCTAACCTCTACAGAAGTATTACTCCACTAGGACAATAATAACCCAGTGGTAAATTATATTAATTCTACAAATAGAGTGAAAAATTGTGGATAACCAAAGAGGTTAATCCCCGTTTAATCTTCAGTTGCTGTGCTAGTGAGGTATGAATCTGATGGTAAAGGGGGGGGCCAGGACAGCAGAATAAAGCCCTGAATACAAAATGAAGTAATTTGAAAGTTTGCTTTAGCACTATAATGTTTCATAAAAGGCTAGCGAACTGACAATAATTGGAAAATAAGTACTAAAAAGAACAGCATTTATCTGCCCTTGCTGGCATGCTCACTTTGGATGCAAGAACCTAGGGAAATAGTGCAGCTGAAATGCACAAACCATTTGTCTTCAGTACAAGAAAAAGGGTCCTCAAGGGGCGGTTAAAATACTCAAAGAATGTATCTTCTATACATCCAAACAACCCTTAGTTTACTCTCTCCACAGAACCGCAACACCAGGTAAGGCAGATACTGAAAACAAGTATTTATTCTCTATTTCTCCCTGCTGATAATATTACTCTTATGACACCAGACACTGCATAATTTGACATTCCAAATGTATGGCACTGTCACAATGATACATGAGGAAACATTTACAGAACCTGGCGCAAGAAGCAAAATTAGTACTGAAAAGCAAATGACTTGCTTAGATTGCCTGCTATTCCTCAGTTTCCAGGGTAAATATTCAGTGTAACAGTTGAACTTCAGAACACAAATAATTGATAGCTTTCAAAAAATGACTGTAGATATTTACCGCCTGTTTAACTCCCTCTTTTTGCCAGCATCAATGTTATTTTGCTGCAGGCATGTTGGGCTAAATGATCAAATGTGGTTAAAAATAATCATACATTGTGAATTCATTAAGTTTTTTATATAAAGAAAATAAGATTTCAAAGAAAAAAGATTACAAAAACACAGCTAAAGAAAATAACCCATAGAGGTCATTCAAGAGGAATTCTTTTAAAAAATGGAAAATTAATAGAGTAGTGGTCCCTGCCCAACGTATTTTGTCTTGTTTTGGATAATTGTAAAAACAATTTGTGAAAGGATAATTAAGAAATACACTGAATGTTTCTGCTAGACTCCCTTGGCTCTCCACCCTCCCCACTCCCTTGGGTAGTACCTCCTGCTCATTCAGGGGACATCCTCATGCTCTGTTTGCCTTAAATTCAATCATCTTAAAAGATTTTTACTGAAGGTCAAGAAGAAACAAAAAGCATATATCCACATTAAGGGAAGAGGAATATTCTAAATGTGTGCCAAGAATGAATCAGAGAGAAACCAATCACGTCCTGAGTAGCAGAAGAAGTACAGAAAAAAGAAAAGATTCACTCTCTAAATTCCAACTCTCTAACCAATCATTTCTATAATATAAATTAGCGGAATAGATTATGCAAAAATTATGAAAACACCGGTAATATGGCAAATGATCTCATCACAGCTAATGTTAGTCCAAAGATTGCTTTGGTCTACATTTTCGATTGGGTAGCTAAAATGAATAGCCACATTGCCAAGGATTAAGTACCAGATGGGTCTTCCCCAGATCAGTACTCTAGAGGGACAAGAAAAAAGCTAGACTCCTATGGCCTTGCGAACTGCTAGATTAACTTTTTGCAGGTGATAAAAGGTCTATAATCTCCACAGAGTGCAGCTGACTCAGCACTACTACAACACATTGCTGCCTTGCACATTGCTGCCTTACATAATCACAGCTAAGACTTTGAAATGACAGTTATCAGGCAAGATCTTCCTCATGTTAGATCAGTTCTCTGTGTACCTCCAGCCTTCTGGATGTAAAATTCCATTTGTTCAAAGTTGTTAGTATACATGAGTAAGCTTTGAGAAGCTTTTACTCACATGTGACTCTGAAGAGAGACTTCTTCAAGTGAAGGAGGTCAGAGAACAAGGACTACATACTCTGTTCCTATTTGTTTCATACTCAATCCCAAATTAACAAAATCCTGATGTCATTTCTGATGCTAATTTATATTACACTTCACTATATTCAGTTTTTCCTCAGTTAAAAAAAAAACACAAACAAAAAAAAAAACCCCAAAAATACAACAACAAAAACAAACAAAACAAAAAAAATAAAAATTTAAAAAAAAAATAAAAAAAAACCACTGGGACAAACAATTTTTGTCATTCTCTAGACATTCAGATCAGCCTTCAGGTAGCAGACTGTGTTTTGAAATGTTGATAATAACAAAATAATCTTTCCTTTAAATCAGGTGGTTTAATGACCCTTAGTAAGTTTTTTAAGGTTTTAATTTATGGTCTTAGTAACTCCTAGAAAGCTCATTAATTGATCAATTCATTATATAATGACAATAATATAATTTATTTCTGAAGTGGAAACTAGAAGAAGAATAAATCTCAGACATAAATTCTTATTAAGCCCTAAGCCTGCAAATGAAACCACACAAAGAAAAACTGGTTTTAGATAAAGAAGAAAAAAGATAAAGTCAGCTTACATTTCCGAGAGGAACAAAGACACTTTACCTGGTCCCATGTCAAAGGGCCTTTTGTGAAGACTCTACACAAAGCCTTTTTCCTCCTGTAAAAGGAATGATCAATAAATATCAATTTGCTTTAGAAAAAATTCTCTGTCTATAAGCAATTTCTCACCAAGTTGACAGTCCTTTTTTTAGAGTCCCAAATCAAAGCTATTAAGCTGCATTGTGGTGAAAGCTGTGTCCTTTAGAAACACTTTCAAAGTCAAGTCATCTCTCACCTATCAGTTGCATCTAGGACTGGCATCAAAGGGATTTAAATTGATAATAAAGGCTTGCATTCCCAGTTAGTTCCTGCAGCCTGGATGGCTCTCATGAGCCCCTGCCCAAGCCCTTTACTGAGACAATGCATCAAGACAGTATCTGTTCACTTCTTAACTCATACGATTTCCACATCAACTTATCAGCCGGTCAGATGCCACATCAGGAGCTCAAGACTGACATATCTTTTGAGATAATCAAGAGAAGCAGATGAATAAATGTATTATATATACGCTTATTTTTGGCGGGTTGACAGTGTTTGGCACTGAAAAGCAGAAGTGTTGTGGGAGGGAAAAATAAGACTTGTTTTCCTACAATGACTTGTGGGAATTCATTAAGAGTTATGATTCATTAGACTAAAAAGATTATCCCAGATAAATAAGATTAATAAGTAATATCTGGACCAAATAATGAGGCTGAAACAATTACACTGAGTAATTGTATAATTTCTTATTATACAAGAAAACACTTTATATATGCTGTCACTGGATGTGTGACGCAGTCCACATCGCAGTCCTGTCTAGAGCTAAGAGGCAGCACAGTGTTCAATCTGGCAGTCACGTTGCCTGGCAGCAGAGGCCGTATCGTTCGCATACCAGTAAGAACTATGTTGGAGAGTGCTGGAAGTAAAAAGAAATATTTAAAAAGGAATCAGCTCAAGACAGGGACAGGATAAGATTGGGGAGGAGCAAGAACATGGACCAAGATAGTGTTTTGTGCATGACATCCTAAAAAATTTTTCATAATTCCAAGCTATGTTTTTGATACATAATTGTCTGGTCTAAGTGAACGGCTTGTATTTTGATGATGGATAGATTGTCTCATCATAATGGTCTCCTCTGGACATGGAAAGCAAAAACAGCAACAAAATAAATTGGTACTGTGTACATTGAAAGAATTCTGAAGCTGTCAGGAGAGAAGAAATGTGCCCCCATTCCTGTCGCTAGAATAAGAAGGGGAAACTCTGTGGTATCCAAGGTAATATTGAGGGCCTAATATTTTGCATGTCTTTTGCAATCAATTACTTCCTTAGAACAATGTAAAATAACTGCCTAAGTGAATAAAGGCAAAACTATGCACTCGTAACAATTAATCATTTTCATCATAATCGGAAATAATAAACTCTTTAATGTCATGAAGTAAGACTGATTTGTTCAGCATATTGTTCAGCATTTGTTTGATGCTGTTAAATAGGAGCTGCATGAAAATAAAGATAGATTTATGTATTCTCCAGTGTGAAAAATGTCAAATAGTATCAGAGAAAAAAGCTATATTCGGTCTTGCAGGAAGATGATTCACCATCCACCCCTTTTAGTCACTGAAGTCAGACACATTCATTACCCATTATGCTGAGGACTTTTATTTTTCCCCTTTTGATGAATAAGCACTGAATTACCCATATCACAGAGCCAGATCACTAAATGCAGTGGCTGCTGGTTGCCAAAATAATCATAAAAAGTTTATCTGTGAGGAACTCCAGACATTTAAATACATTGAAGCTGCCTCTGATAATAATAATAAAGATTTCTATTCCCTTCTGAGAGGGGCATACACAAATTCTAGAAATCACTAATTGATGCTACATGCAAATAGACATGCTCAGTGAATGCTTGTGGTTTAAGACTCTTCCTTTCATAAGAGAGAAGCATTTAGCAATCTTCAGGGGCAGGGTCAATGAAAAGGTGAAAAGAAATCACTAGATGAGGACTAAAAATCTTCTAAATTCTCAAGGTATCATGTTCCATACGGATTGGAATTGAGAGCCAAATGCTGCCCTAAACATCCAATTTACTGGTTTTATATGAAATTTAGTTTCAGTTTTTCTCTAGTTTCACTTTATTCTTAACTTTCTCCTTTTAATCAATTTACTCTACCATAGTAAAATGCAACCAGTAGGCTAGATTGTTACCAGTCTATGTCTTCCAGTCTAGCTTAATGCTACCTATGTATTATTGTGTTCCTATAATGAGATCTACTTAAAATAAATTAGAATCACTTAAAATGTACTCCTGTAGTCACCAAATTGCATACTCCACTGTGCCACAAAAAGATCTCCTTATTAATGTATCTGTGGATATTGAGAATAAACCATTTTATATTGAGAATATATTTTTGAGAATAAACAAATCATATGGGTGTTATAGAACTGTACAGAATAATGCTCCAAGTTATTATATAAAAGGTTTTTCGTGTATTTTATTCACTGCTTCTATGTGGAGTTAACTGCTTAATTGTTTGCAGAAACAGGAACAATGAGGCAGGTTCAGTCATTCTATTAAAAATAGTGGAATAAGAAACAATTACTGTGACCAAATTTAGCCTATTTAGGATTTTCAATTATTGGATGTGCAATTGATTACCATTCTATTTTTGGACATAAACTTTTATTAATCATGTGTGGTTAAGCTTTGATAAACATAGAAAAACATGTATCAATTCAAAGTTTTTTCAATTGTCCTTCCCATTTTCGTGCAATTATATTAAATGTCTAAGCGGATTTTATTCTGCTCTGCTTAAAACCAGAGCTTACACACTAATTCAAAGCATGATGGAGTATCTGCATAGGCAGTGATCGAGGCAGGTTTTCCAGAGCTCAATGGTAGATGGCCAAGCAAGTTTCAAGTGCTGATGAAATCAGTGTTTGATTACTGTACAAGAAATAAGTAGTTCACATTTTCCTAAAATTTTAATACAGCTGATTAATGTCAATAAGCTACAAAGTCATGTATTCAGTGTTTTCAAAAACATCAAAAAAGCAAGCTCAAATAATTAATCCATTTACATGGTGACTGGAATGAGGACGGACCATAGAGGTAGGTCAGATCTTCGCAAAGCAAATCTCTGTCCTGACTCAATCCTGAGCATGCTGCAAATTAAGCTGCTGTTTGCTTTGGCCTTCACACAGTTTAAGGCCAGAAATGGAGATTTCAGTCATTTTTCAGTATCTTGTATGGAACTTCATCAATTGTGAATTTAGCACAATTCAAAAATAACTCAATCATCTCCACTCAGTCAGATTTTGTCATCCTTTATGTTGGTGGAACTGCTTGCCAAGTAAAGGACGCAGCATCTTTCTCCTCACAACTCATATACTGTCTGAAGACAAAAAATCATTAGCAGTTAAGCCACGAATATAACATCTCGGCTTTCAACTCACTGGTGCAATAAATATATAACAGGGACTGCAACAATAGCTAACTGGATTATTAAAAAAAAAAAAAGCTAAGGAATTGAACTTTATTTTAAATTTTTTTGTTCTTGAACTATTCTACTGAACATCTTGCATAGTTTCAGAACACAGATTCAGACTAAGATTCCCAAAATTGTTCTACTGATATGAAAAAAACTGACTTCTATGCAACTGACTTCGATTACTGGAAGTGAGGGGCTTGTACACAGCATGCTGCCTCTGCCAAACTCAGCTGCAGCCAATTTTAGAGAGGAAAAATGCTGTGCAGAAATGTCAAAAAATTACACGTGAGTAACAATTTTAATTCTAAATACATTGAAAGACTTACAGCAGACAAAATGACATATACAAATGGCAAGACCAAAGAAATTATTCATATCAAAATACGTTCAGTAAATTAGTTTAGGTGGAATAAATGTACAGTGTGACATGAGAATACTTTTCTGTTTCATAAGCTATTTTTCTTGCCCTCTAGGGATTTGATTACAAATCCGATCTGGTAACAATGTAATTTTTCTCTGCATTTCCCCAAAATCAGGTCTCAATCTACTCAAAATAATGTTCAAAAATGGACCGTCTGGTGGCTGAAGCCAAACAGAATCAATTCCTATGAGAGTACACCTCCTGTGCTCACGCCTGGTCCATACAATCACTTCAAGAGACACCTGGCAGGTGTGTGATGACACAGCCACTCCCATTCAGTACCCGGAAACTATTGTTCTGTCACAACCAGGGTGTGCACCAAACTCAGGTGTAGCAGTCTATGACAAAAATGTGGCAGTTTGTAATAGGATAGCTTAACAAAACATGTTTAGCTATTGGCAGCTTGTAGCTAACAGAGACATTGGAGAAGGAAAAGCCATATTTGGACATAAGTCTCCATCTTGGACAGGACAATGGAATGCAGATCACATTTGGGAGAGCACTTGGACACTGCATGACCAGGAACATGACTGGAGCAGAGACTCATGAAGAGCTCATGCAAGACCTCATGAACTGTTAACCCTCAGATGGTTGGTTAGAACTTGGCCGTAAAGCAACACAGTAAAAGTTAGAGCTATCCAGCAGGAATATAAACAAACTATTATAAAGTATAAAAATAATGCTGTATCACAATAAAACAATTCCAATTCCCTTTGGATCCCCTTTGGATTCTCTTCTGCCAAGACAAGAGGCTCCGTGATTCTTTTGCCCTCCACACTCAGGAACTCTTAAGAATTTGGTTCAAGTCAAATGTGGTCTGTGGGGACATTTCAAACCATTGATTCTTCTAGTTCCTAAAACAACTTTTGAGTTTAATCAAGTTTCTGAGGAAAATAAGCTTTATAGTGCTCTCTTCAAACTAATGAATTTAATATAACTTTAACCTACAAAAATTTGACCAAGAAAAGCCCTGTTTTGCTATTCTTTTCCTTTTATTCCTTTTATTCCTTGATGATGTGAATAAAAGTGTTTTTAACTGGCTCAGTCTCAAGGTATATTCAATACTTCAACAATACTCCTCAGAAATCAGCTGTGGTGACAAAATCAGCATGCATTGCATGTATTAAAATGCTAATGAACTTTCTAAATGGAAAGGAAACATTTTAAGATCCTCATTGATTCACATGTACATTCACTGGAAAAAAAAAAAGGAAAAAAGAAAAAATACTTTTTGTGAACTGCTGCTATCTACTGGAAATTAAATAGAAAGGCATTTGTTATATATATGGCCAGTTTAAGAGTCAAACCAAAGAAAATAAAGCACCAAACTCGCTACACTACTACCAATAAAATGGTGCCCTGCTATCTTGGTCTAATAAGGAGCTAGTTTTCGTTACTTATGAAATTGCTTCAGCTAGGTTCATATACTGATTTGACTGAATTCTTAGGCTTTGTTGGATTTTTGAGTTTATCGTTTTTCTTAAATAGTCTCAGATGGTTTATTCCCACCTTCTCATCACTTTAATAAACAAGCTGTTATTTATACTGGATAGTTCAGATTCTCAGACTAGGAACATGACTCTTCTTTTACAATACCCTGAATATCAAATGTTCTAGCACATGGCTGAGATGCCGCTTCAAATACCAAAAGTTGCAAACTCCAACTGTCTAAAAGACCAGCATCAAGCTCAATGTAACCATTGAGGCTTCTTCTATGCAATCAGTGGAGAAAGACAGGCACTTCCAGAGTGTGATTCATTTCATCTATTCCAGGAGAGATAAAGCATTCTCTAGAAGAACCTGCCTCTCTCCTTTTGAGGCAACATACACAACCAGCCCAGAACTGATAGCTAACCTTCCAACACAGTTAAAGATGGATCCCACCCTTACTGCCTATGGCTGTACATAGTTACTAAGAAAAAATCCAGAGCGTGCTCCAGGATTTTGATTGCTGAGGTGGGATCCTCCTGGACTTCATTTGATTTTCCTTTCTGCAGAAAAAAGAGCAATGGGGTGCAAGGCAAAAGTAGCCTCATCCACTCCAGGTCACAGCTTGAACAGGAGCCAGGATGCAGTCTCTGACAGCACCTCAGTAAGACTAGCAACGGCAGCTTACAGCTGTACAAACTTTTGCTGCTGGAAAGGTGCCTTCTCAGTGGTGCTGCCAAGAGAACCTCAAGGCTCCTTGCAACAAGCCAGTTCAAAAGCAAGGCAGCTGCCTTGACCCAGCCCCATGTATCAGCTTTTCATCACAGCTAATTAGCTACTTTAATTCAGCACACTGTCCTTGTTATTTGCACTACATGACTCAAAGCCAGCTTGGTTATAACTTCATTTTAGATATAGCCAGAATGCCTGGAAACTCAAACAGACTTTTCTTGTTTTCACTTTGTCTCTGCAACTAAAGGATTGGAAACACACTTTCCCCACATGAAAACTTATTTTCTAGAGCATAGTTTAGGATTGCAGAAGATAAAGAAGGAGACCAGTACAAGGACAAACACTGAACTACAGGGCTAGAGACAGCCTACCAAACCACAACAAACAAAAAATATTTCCACACTCAGGAACCTACACGACTCCAAGCTCAAACTATTCCCAGTATTTATGGGCTCAGGTAAGTTTATAGAGCAGAGGTGGAAAACAAGTGTCCCTTTCTATCCCTTCAAAAATTTTGAATGCTAAAATTTTCAGCTGTGTGTTATAACCAGGTATGATGCAAACATTTGTCCTTTTTGATCTATGTTTCAATGAACAGGTTTTGACAAGGCAGTCCCTTTGTCCCAGCAATGACAGAGCTGCCCCTGGGAATAGCTCCACACTTAGGCCTGGAATAGCTGAGGCATGGACTCAGAGTCACCAGAATGTGACTGTCCCATTCTGCACTGCTTGATTTCTTAAAAAAAATTGTACAAATAGTAAAATTAACTAGGGGCTCTGGCACTAACACACTGGCACTGGCACTGACAGCCAGTGAATATAGTGGTCAGTGGTGAGCGGGCTGAAGCCATCACCAAAGCCTGTTCCAGCATCAGTGAGAGCCTGGCCCTACCTGGAGGATTACACTTCACTTCTGTAAAAACACCATTTGTCTGCAACTACCTCAGCACCTTTATTTACCCTGGGACCTGTGACTAAAACAGCAGGTAAGCATGCAGCTTCTTTTTTTTTTTTTCTTTTCTTTCTTTCTTCTTTTTTCCCCCCCTGCATTTTACCTCTTTTTCTTTGGTCCATAGCCTGCTCATACACGCACTGGAGAGCAATGGTATTGATCTCCCTGAAGAAATAAGGTCAAAGTGGGAAGCTGCTATGGCAAATCTCTTTCCCTCTAGCCACATGATTACAGCACAATCTTCAGTCTTGACACAAAACAGGCACCAAGCTCACACCTCTGCCACAGCAGCACTTTGCTGCCACAGCAGCAGTACTTTGGAGTAACAGCAGCTGCATGGTGCACAAGCCACAGGTAGCCAAAAGTTTCAGCAGGACATCAGGCAAAGAAGGATTTCCAACCACAAAGCAGGAACTGAGCAACATGTTTGCACACCACATGCACTCACTGGAAGAAATTATGGAAATCAGCTGCCATTTGGTTTCTAGAGATCTGAAGACAGGGGAGTATGAAGTGATTCATATTTATTCAAGCAATATCTATGAAGAGTAGGAACTAACATCAGCACATCTATCATCAACCTGTCTGTTTGGGATATATTCTGTGTGCCTTTCCCATACATCTTCATGTCTTTCTTTTCTTAGATTTAGCCTATATGTGTTTGGGGAAGGGAGACCTCTGATTTACACTTTACACTGAAAGTCAACAATGCAATGATTTTTTGTGCTAGCTTTGGTTGGGGTAGAGTTAAATTTCTTCATGGTATAGGGCTATGTTTAGCATTTGTGCTGTAAACAGTATTGATAATTCAGGCTATTTTTCTTATTGCTGATCAGTGTGTCAAGGCCTTTTCTGCCTGTAACACTGCACCAGCAGTGAGCAGGCTGGGGGTGTGTGAGGAGTTGGGAGGGAAAATAACCAGGCCAGCTGATCCTAACTAACCAAAGGGATATCCCATACCATGTGACATCATGCTCAGCATAAAAAAAACTGGGGGAAGAAAGATGAAGGGCATTCCGAGTGATGGCATTTTTCTTCCTAAGTCACCGTTAAGATTGATGGAGACCTGCTTTCCTGGAGATGGCTGAACACCTGCCTGCGCATGGGAAGGAGTGAATGAATTCCTTGGTTTGCTCTTCTTGTGTGCACAGCCATTGTTTTACTTATTAGAGTGTCTTAATCTCAACTCACAAGTTTTCCTACTTTTACCCTTTCGATTCTCTGTCCTATCCTACCAGGAGTGAGTGAGTGAGAGACTGCATAGGGTTTTGTAGCCAGCTGTGGTTAAATCTCAACACCTTTTTCAGAGTATTCATGGGGAGACAGCAGAATTACATTGAACTTAATTTTGATATATCTATTTTGTCAGTTTCTGAGGGCAAGGAGAAGTTTATTATGTCTATATCACAGGCCAAATGCTCTGCTTCCGCAGTCCTGATCATGGTGTGCAGAAATAAGATCTACATTTCTCCTCATAATCCCCCAGGCACAGGGAGCTCTCAGAATAAACAGATTCTTGGTATAACCTTTACAAAAAGCTCTAGCAACAGTGATTGGGATTGACAAGAGAATGTTTTCTGGCAGTCTCCAGCTGCCATGGAATCTATTAAACTTATAAAATACTCAGCTTTAAGTTTCATATTGCACTACCACCAACAATGGCAGCTGAGCAATCCTCCTTTATTCCCTTTCCACACAACAGAAGACAATCCAGACCAGAAAGATTTAATCCTTTGTCCATCAGGAACAAAAACAAAATTTGCTAGAGGTAGATGTGGGCTTTTGATGGTTCAATGCCATTACCTAGGCAATAATGAATTCTAAAGGTGATTTGGTTTGATATGAAAAAACCAGTATTGTTCTATGGGCTTCTGAGCACAGTAACTCCACAACACATAATGAAAGCTTACATTTTCACCATCAAAATAATATATTAGATCACTCACTGACATCCATTACTGAATATGCATAAGTCCTTAACAAAATTTACCTTGCTGAAGCATGATACGCTATGGCAATGAAATCCCAGTGCAGTTTATCTAGGACTGTAAGAAAGGATTCTGAGGTACATTAACATGCTGCTGACTCTCAGCACAAACACAAAACTGCTGAATAGAATAGCCCTGTCTCCCAATACAGTCTTGGAAATAAACATCAAGCACTTTCATCTATACTCAAATCTGAATCAAGTTGTCTAAAGGGACAACATACCCTTTCACATAACTGCTCCTCTAGAATGAAACACTTTCTACATGGTACATGAGACTGGGGAGGGGGAAGAATAAATTAATTCCAGCTCTGAGAGGAACTCTTTGTTTTTAATTTATGTATTTGCACACATTAATCTCTCTGCCTTGTTTAAAATGTCTGATGGAAACTGGCTTCACAGTTGATGCCACATCTTGATCTCATGGGACATAAGGAGAGAACAGCTTGAGCTACAAATGAAAGTGCAATTACAGTTAGTTACATCATGCTTTAATTTTTAGTCACCCAGCAAGATCAATCAGTTTATACTGGATAAGAAACACCAAGGACCACAGGTAAAAAATTATGTAACTAAAAAGAAATAAAGGGAAGCTTCAGTACCTTTCTAACCAGCCGGGGGGGGGGAGCAGTTGGGAAAGGTAAAAGTAGGAGTGTTGATTGTCTTCCAGAAGGATGCCCAGCTACACACACAGAGTTGATCCAAATCAGATTCAACATACACAATCCCCGAACCAAACATTCAGCTGTACCGACTACAACTCAGATTTTTTAAAATACAAGTACTAATATGATTTCTTCAGAAGGGAGAGAGAGAGATTTTGTTACAGTCTCTTCTGTGTACAACTAAAATACTAGCAGATTTTCTTTTTAATTCTGGTGCTATTCGGATAATTCTAATCCTCACTTTCCTCACGTGACTCCTACTAATCATGTATTGAGGAAAAATGTGTGTTTATCAATTCATATTTCTTACAGAATAATATGACTCCTAGCTGCTCAATGTTCAGGAGAAATGCCTAAGAGCAAGCATTTTGTTTATACACAACATGATTAAAACTAAACATAATGCGACTGGTTATAGGTGATGAAACAGCTAAAGCTATCTCCAGCTCCCTTCTGAATACTGGGGGGAGAAAAGGGGATTCAAAATGCAAAATTAGTTTCAGACTTAAAAATTAAATTATCTGAGCCATCCAAACATAGTGTAAATGCCACTGAATGTTAAGCCAAAGAGATAATCTTCCCCCCCGAGGAAAAAAAAGTTCTGAATTAATCTTCAAGCATGGAATTAAGTCAGTAAAATTACAGTCTAACCTACGTTTCACCAACTCCAATCATAAACAGTCCAATTCTGCAAAGAAACAAGTATCCTTCTTTCACACAAATTACCAATAAAGCCAATAATGCTTTCCAGGACTGCATCCAGGGTTGTTATTTATACCATGTTTTGTAATAAGGAAGCATTCATGCTCATAACCAAATACAGAATCAATATATACTTTTTTTGCATTTCAGGGCTAAACATGGTAAAAATCTCCTTTCAGCAGAGCTTTTTCTACCACAGTGAAAACTTTAGTTAAGTGATGCCACTCTTCAGAGCATTCACAGTCAGCACTGACTGGCAAAGACACCAACAGACGTGACTCCTAAGTGGGCTGTTCAGCTTACCACTAGTTTAACAAGACACAAATAGCAAGAAATCACTGCCTCAGTTTCTCAGACAGTTTGACAGTAGCTGCTGACTCCTTCTTTGTGGGACAGTAGGACAAAGTCCTTCCCAATTTAATAGGATTGCAGAGCAGTTTCACATGCAACCTTGGTACAATCGTGATGAAATCATAGAAATAGACCATAAATGAATCCTTTAGTGTGAGAAAAAGCAATCTCAGCCCATCCTCCAGACACATTGTGGTAGCAGAACTGATGTAGGTCCAGAGTGCAAGTGAACAATCTGAATAAATATAGATTATTTAGCATGTGACTGAATAGAAGAGTGGACAGAAACTGAAAGCTATGCAATAATCTAAAAACAAGCAAGCATGCCTCCCTCACTGAAAAACTGTGAAAGCCAATGTAGATATTTTACTATAGCACTGCCATTTTATAATGTTCAATGCACTGATCACTTTCAAAGACACTACTATGAAATAATTCAATAGATCGAGACTGCAAGAATTCAAAATTGTCATTAGGATCTGCAAAATATGACTAAAAATATTGCTATTTAGAAATTTCTGAAGTATGATATTAAACATCTGTATTATTATTTTGTCAAGAAAGTAATACATTCTTATCCATATATACATATACATTAAGTAAACAGAGAACATTAAAGGAGATAACACACAAAACCTTTCAAGTATACAATTTAATCTGGACACATGCTTTTATTATTTTTTATTCCTTGCCATCTGCTGGTAAGTTTTGCATTTTAAAATAAATTGCTCCAGAACTTGACTCCATCCTTTCAGTTCAAGCAAAATGGACTAGAACAGTTCAACAAAACTTCCTTTGCATTTGTAAAGTATACCGTCCCCTTCAGCTAGAATCCATAAGAGGGCATTTGCCTTATGTCAAATATTACAGAAAAAAAAAGTAATTCTGGCTCAATCATTTTAATTTCTCTTCTCACCTACTTGACCAGGTCAAACCATAGAACTGGCAAAACAGAATCTTGTTAACTGATCTGCAGCTTAATTAGTTCAAAGGCAGCTAGCTGGGAGAAATAGGCATCTTCCAAGACATGCTCAGAGAAGAAGAGAAACCTTCACACTTTGTTGGAGAAAGTCACACTGCAAAAGTTTTAGAGAGAATTAAAACAGGCATGAATAACGTTCCATTTCATCAGATGCATTCAACATTTTTAAACTGAATGGCAGAGGTGCAAGCTCAGGATTTCTTCCTTGCTGCCTGCCAAGCAAGGCAGACCTTCAGCCCTTTCTTTTTACTTCAGTCTGCTTAATGAATGGCAATACAACATAAAAACTCTGATTCAGCTCTGAGCCTATTTACAATCCATCAGTGCAAGAGAGTAGATCCTGAGTTTTTGCTAATAAGCTAAGCTGAAACTAAACCCATCCTCATCTAATACAGCATATTTCCATCTTTGCACTCATTATTTTCTAGCAAATTTCAAAGTATTTAAAATTTTCCCTATGTTAATCCAAGACCAACAAGATAAGCTCATTTCAGATAGTGTTCTGTGCACCCAGAAATTTTGCAAACCCAGCTCATGAGCTCACTATGCCACATTCAGCTGGAAAAAACAATTCCACTGACTTGCACAGATTTGTGCCTAATTTCTCAAGGTCTGATTTAACACTGATCTCTAAAACACTCTCCTCAGAGCTGTTTCCATTTATTATTTTGTACCACAAGCAACTATTCCACTATTCAGCATCAATTTAAAATCAATTGCACAGCACCACAGTCAGCCAGTTATCTAAATATATCTCAGATAGGTAAGGCTCAATTACATTGAAGGAGTGAAGAATACACAGAAGAGATTCATCATCAACTCAGATATCAATAAAAGATATGATCAGCAAGGGGCTCCATGAAATACAAGCACATGGACATATTTTGTGAGTTAGCTCTCTTGTATTCTACCAAAACCAACCTTTAATCATTTCTTTTTTCATAATGATGAATTGGGTGAACAAGATAAGACTTTTTCAATAGTTTAAGTCTGTACACAGAGCCTGTGATCTAGTCCATAAAAATCAGTGAAAGTTTTTGCCTTGTTCTTGACAGAATTATTCCAATGACAAGACTCTAGCCAACACCCAGAACACCCAGTAAATTTTGTCTTTGCTACGGTCTAGGTGTGCATTTCACTGGTGAACTTCTCCATGTGGATTTTTCTTATCCTCCCTATGGCCCATCAGAGCAGCTCCAGCAACATGTCAGGTTCCGGGCACAGGACAGCAGATTGCACAGCAGGCACGGCAGACCCCGACTGGCATACAGCTTCCTGAAGAGCAGACCTTGGCAAAACCACCCAGCAAGTCATCAGGAATGGACTGAGGAGCACCAGAATGAGAGTTCAGTGTAACTGAAAAATGGGGTGGAAACTGTCATTTTGTTCCCAGCCAGGCACTCAGGCAGTATGCTTAGAGATGTTGTGCAATAGACCAAGAACCTTGAATAAATCTTGAGAACTCATCAGGATACGATTTACTTATTAGATACTAAGAGTAGCTCAAGAGCAATGGGAGAAACGTGCCAAAGGAGTATCCCTTGTGATGAAGAGCAAGTCAATGGAAACAAAATGGAGATGAATGGAACTCCTTTTCTCTTATTTCGACTTCCTCCCACGAGAATTTTCTTGGGGTTTATAAATGTTTGTACATTTATTCTCCTTATTTGATAGATGCAAAGACAGCTGGAGCTACAAATTCTTATTTAATAGGATTTCAATTTTGTGACACACAAAAATGTAGAAAAGCAAGTAAAAATTAAAAACTTTGGGTCATCTATTGTCAGTCAAAGCCTCAAATCAACTCCATTTGTACAGTAGTTCGATTTTGTTGTTTCTTTTAACTCAAGGACAATAAAAAGCTTTACTTCTAGATCCAGTAATACGGAAAGCTTTGGAGCTCCACACCCAGACAAGCTTTTAGCAGTGTAAGCATACATTCATCTTTTATTCTTACTATTATTACTATTATGTGCATTTCTTTCCCAAAGCTTTGTTACCTGGGTGAGTTCTATCCTTATCATTGGAATAATTTATCAGTCCCTTACCCAGGGGAAAACAAGCAGTTTCCTTTTCTTCTGCCTTGAATGTTATCTGCTTCAAGACAAAACATAACACCTACTGTTTTCTATCACATACTTAGGAAAAGAAAAAATTAACACTATATTGAATATGGTATCTCTTTGTGAATAGGTCAGCCAGTGATAATTTTCCATGGAATATGCAATTAGCATACACACAAGAGAAACAAAACAAAGCAAGGATCAAGCTAAATCTGGCTTTCTAAGCAAAAGGAGTAGCAAATATAAAAATGGGTCACTTTACAGAGTCTCCTGGCCTGACAGATCTGCAGCCAGGCTTCTGATAGGTGCTGGGAGCTCTGCAGGGAGTGACAGGCAGAGGCAGGGACTGCTGGTGTGACATAGTGCCCAGCCCACATTGTAGTGGGGACCTCAGCCCTGCAGTGCCTGCATATGATCTGGGCTTTGGGCTAACATAGAGTGCTCACAGCTTGGGATGCTCACCTCTTTCCATGGGTTAACACTGGACTTCACAATCTTATAGAACTTTTCCAACTAAAAGGCACTATGATTCTATGATTACGCAGTGTCCGGCACACTTTGTAGCAGAAAGGAGGAGAAGCAATTTAACAGACACTTAAACACAAGAACTTTGGCATGTTCTGCTTCCCATTTTGTCAGAGGAAACACACTGGGCCCAGCTGGGGATGCAAGCTTGTGACTCCGTGCACATCCCACTTTCTTCAATATACACACACTCTGGTGTCCTACAAACACTTGCTGGCACTAAGAGTCCTTGTGTCTGACATATCAGTGCCACTGACGCCCTTGCACAGATGCGTTTATTCCAGAAAAACTGCAGTTTTGCAGAGAACACTGAAAGCATCCCATAATTTTCCTGTTACAAACTGTACCCTCAGCAAGAGCACTTTGATGGCAGAGATGAGCACAACCACAGCAGCATATCCATACCAGCACTATGTCTGGCCTAAGGTCCTGCAGCTTGACCCCTCTTTCCTCTTTCAGCTTTTACCTGTCTGGATTACAGCCTTTCACTTTCTCTTATAGCTTTTTCCTTCAACTTTGATCATCAATTTCCCTGCTGCACAAAGGATGCTGAGGCAGAGTAATGTGCACAAAGATTTACTAGCAGGATCCACTGCTGATGACATGCATTGACCCTAATATACAAAGGAATCTGAAGAGAAAAAAACACAAGCAAAGAAGAACCAAGAAAAGAAAAAAAAAAAAAGAAAATGCAGAGAGGAGGAGGAAAAACTCCCTGGAGGCCAGTCAGTAAGGGCAAGGGGGTCCCAAGTGAGCCTTATTCTCTGGACAGTGTCTCCAGTGATGATGATGAAGGAGGAGGACGTTTTCCTTCATCCTAAATGTTTCATTGAAACCCATTCAAATTCCCTATGGATTGCTCCTGCTTATGATGGTGTTAGTACTATCCAGAGTACCCAGACTGATTGTTAAGCTTATTTCCACATGTATTATTGGATAATGTTTATTGAGCATTTGGATGACTGTTATCTACTCGTTGTACGAAGTGTTTTGGTTTCTCTAATATAAATTAAAATCTATTCAGATGTTAGTGATTATAATTATCTCATAGTCTTTCCTAATGTAGCTCTCAACTTGTATAGAGGTAATAATGCCAGAACTGGACATGTGTCTGCAGATTAAACAGAACTAACCTTTCTGATTTCCCAAGACTGAAACCAGAATTTGTACCCTCCCATCCTTGAATTAAACTAGTAGGCTCACTACATTTCTGATTATCACAGGTAGAGCAGCTTTATGACAGAAAACAGAATCAAAATCAGCAGGGGAATCTCAGCAAGAAGGCCAAGGACTGAATGTACATGGTAAGTAAATTATCCTCTCATCTTCCAAACTGCTCCCTCTGGATAGCATTAATGACATGCATTGGTTGTGTGGACCAGCACAGAAAAAAACGGAGGCATATTTCTGAACAATAAATGATCACTTTATTAAGATGGGATAGGTGGACTATAAAGGATGGCAGCAGCTAGACAAATAAACTAAATTGTCAAGTAAATAATTTGTGAACTTCATTTTACTTCTAAGGATTAACTCTAATCTCTCCATTTGGATTCTGTCCTCAGCTTCCATTACAGCAAGGTAAACTCACAAGTGTTTGTGATACGCACAGCCTTTCCAGGCCACAGCCCATGTTTCTCTGAACAGAGAGGATTCAATTACTAGCATTCACAGGTTATTGGGAGAAAAAAGAGAAAACCCATTGAATGTCCAAGACACCAATTCAAGCAGTTACTTTCTAGCATAAACTACATTAGGTGATTAAGTCGATTTATCAACATCGCAGTCTGATAAATGCACTGAGAACCGAGCACTGAAGGTGAAGATCCAGGGAAAGACAAGGTAAAGCAGGCAAGCATGAGGACTCCAGTTCCTGAAAAAGTTACATACTGTGTCGGCATGGGAGGACTGCTGCCCTCCATCAGAGGTTGCATCCCAAGAAGGGTGAGCCCTGGTGACAGGCAGTGGGATTTTCAACATGCCCACTTGTCCCACAGAAGGGAAGAGGGGTCAGTGAAGTCCATTCACTGGGAACCATGTCTGTGCTTATCTGGTGATCCAGCCATGCAAAGCCCATTCCACTCTCCAGAAGCAGGCACTGTAATGTCAGTTTTCCCCTGCGATGCTCTTTGACTCCTGTGTACAGGATGAGTGGCAATGCCAACACCAGACTGGCAATTAGGACAACCCTGTGTGTCCTATGGGTTTCCTATATTCCTAGATGAAGGATCCCAGTGTAACTGAACTCCAGCACACACTGGGGATACTAGATTCCCTATGCTGACAGTTGAGAGAGGAAGAAACTCACATTTGGAAGATTAGATCCTCATTCAGTGATGGTGGCTTTTCTTTTGCCAATTTCAAGACATTTCCAGACTTATTTAAAACACTCAATGATCATTTTCAAAGTGATGATACTTGTAAATATTGGTCTCCTGGATTTCTTCTAAACAACCCAGACTAAACCTGCTAAAACAGTATTCTAGCAACTGAAAATGTTTAACAGCTGATATCTTTTCTTTCATGAACAACATATGAACTTCATTTGAAAAAGGAATGGAAAAAAGATTAAAAAAAAATAGAGCAGAAGAGTAATTTCAGAAAGTGTGTAACAAAAAGCAAGTCTTTCAGCCCCCACAAATCCCCATGCAAAACATTGGATCATACACCATCAGATCACACACCACAGCAATAGAATGATTTTCCCTCTCAGTTTTTACTAGTGGTCAATAACTTACTTCACGCACTTCTAAAAACTCAATCGTAACAATTTTGAAAATATAATATATTGCTAACTCAGAGGAAGACTTTTGTGACATCTTTTACAAAAAGCAGTCATTCATTAGAACAATAATATAAAGAATAGGACAACAGATTCATATTCCATGAGGATGTAGTTGCAGTTATAGACAGCACAATTGTCCTGCACTTTAAATTTCACCATTAAAAAAATTTGGTATAAACTAGAAAGCGTCACCCAGTTAGAAACTTTTATAAAGGAAGTCTTGAAAAAGAATAAACATAAAACCATTTGCAGCAAGCCTCCAGGTCGTAGTTAGATGTGCACTAATCGTTGAAGAATCAATCTACACATAGTCTCTGGCCAAATTGTGTTAGTGCTTAAAACTAACAGACCCTCGCTAAAACAGTGTGGTTTAAATTGTCCCGGTTTATCTTAAACTTTTCAGATGACCTCCCACTGCACAGCACCACAGGTGTGAATTGGTTTAAAGCACATGACATCCTCCAAGTACAAAGTTACTACTGGAGCCTTGTTTCTGACCCAGAAACTGAAACTGCCTTTTTGTTACAGAACAGACAGTAGCAGGAAATCAGCATTAAAACATCCATCTTACAATTGGCAATTAGCATTGTTCCTAGTTTCTAAATGTAATTTTCTTCTT
>WEIV01017967.1:3001-20408 GCA_013390005.1 Calyptomena viridis
TGTTAAGGTTGAATTAAAAAAGTTTGGTTTTTTCCCCTTCCCCCCAAATTTTTTTTTTTAAAAAAAAAAAAAAAAAAAAAAAAAAAAAAAAGGGATGGTCTGGAAATAAAATCATATCAAATAGCACATTTCTAGCAGTTTCACAGTAAAAAAATATACTGTTGATGATTTTTTTTTTTAAAAAAAGCCTTCAGTAACCTCAATTTTTATGAAAAGAATTGGAAATAGATGTTCCACTTTTAAGCAGAATACACTTGTATATGTGTTTTAAAATTAATAGTAACAAGACGTCAAATGGGAGGAAAAAACCTAAAAGCAAACTCACTGCATTGCTTGTCATCCTCTCTTACTTTTTACTATGAATAGGCAAAACACTGTATTCTTCCCAGAGCTGCTAGTGTAAAAATCTATGAAAAGTTTATGTTTTATTCTCTTTTTGCTTTGGATCCCTATGAAATCAGACTGAATTACAATAAGAAGCAAGATGACAGACCTCAACATTTCCCAGCTAATTTTATTCTGCTTAAAGAATTTGTGCTGTCAGCAGGAGCAAAATATACTGCCACAGAAAAGCCTGTAAAGCCAAATACGCTCTTCTAAAATTCAACATATCTTGCACAGACAAATGAAGCTGCACCTGTGAAAGCTTGTTAAAGTAAGGGTCAAACATCCATCATGTGTTGCTCCAAATAATGGGTGGAAAATCAGATGCCACTTAGCATCCCTTTGTTTAGCAAGGAAAAAAGATAATAAAGAAAGGAAGAAAAAAGGAAAAAGCCCCCTGATAAAGAGCTCTTATACTCAGCAGTCACAAATAATGCTAGTTACCCTAGCAACTGCCACATCACATGGGATTCAGTTAGCCTCCAGGCTCTTCAGCATATTACAGAAACTTATTGGCTTTTGATTTTGAGAAATAATTTATGCTCACACAACACAGACACACATGCACTCCAGAGGATTAGTATCTAAGCAAGGAATGCATTTATATTTCTGAGTTATGTTTCGTGTACTTTCTAATTTTACTGCTTAATTCTGAAACCCCATTTGAGAGTTGATTGCATAATTTTTTTACTCTGAATTTAAGATCAAGTTAGATTTGTGTTGATGCAGAGAAAAATAGCATTAATTGATACCATTAGGGTAATGGAAAAGCCAAAATTCAAATAAACTATGGGAATAATATTCACAGGGTTATTGTACAGCACAAGCACATGAGTGTGCCACTTGTTCCAAAAGAATGTATCTATTTTGTGTCATTCTAGCAAAATAAAGCTGCTGTGTAGCAGCTAACACGAAGAGAGGGGTGGGAACATAATGAAAGAGGCAGAGAGTTAAAATCTTAATTCATGAGACATAATAAGTCAAAAATAAATAGTGACACTGTCAATTTTCATGGTTTTGGTAGCATAGAACACCACAATTTTATTTTTTTTTAAGCGTATGTATGTTAAGAAAAAAAACACCTTTTTGAATTATGAGTCAACAAATCAGATGCTGGCTTTGATCTATAGCTATTTAGTCCAAGTTTAAATTACCACAGAATGGCCTAGGAAACAGTATTTCACAGAAGTGTTCTTTAAAATATAACTGCCTCCCAGCAATAGGGAAAATGTGACCCTGGAAGTAATGTTTACATGAGAATTTTGCCTTTGGATCTATGCCATATAACAAGAACAGGGAGCTTTTGAACCGTGTGATACAGAAGCCTCCTTCAAGACATTTAGTATGCAGACTGCACTACCACGTAGCAAACTCTTGGCTACATCCTGCTCTACATAAACATCAGCACAATGTCTCAAAGAAAACTTTTTAAGTAAACCAGATCGTGCGCAGTCCTCTGTTCAGTCTATGGCTGTAGCTTGGGGTTTCAAAAAGACAGGAAGCTTTTAATGCAAGCCAATGTCTTGATCAGGTAAATCTAAACTCTAAGTCTGCACTGCTGTCTAGGGAAGTCCTGGCAACTGTGAATTTTAATTCTTTTATTATGGAGAGCAAATTCCTGTTTTAAATGAAAGCAGAGTTTTCAACTGGAAATTAAAAGCAAGATCTGTGTTTTAATATGCCTAGTGACAGTGAAGTGAAATAAGAAGGCTCAAGGGCATAATGGCTAAAGATGTAGTTCAGTTGAACACACAGTTCAACCAGAAGTCATAGATCTCACACAGATATCCTGGATGTTGCATTAAAATCAGGCGGGACACTATAATGATCTCTCACAGGGTAAACTCCTTCAGCCTGAGAACTGGGAAATGGCAAATGTGTTCTTAAAAGTGCACTTTCTAGACTTTCTCAGAGCACTGCAATACAAGACTTCGGTCATTTTTCACTTCTTTATAAAAGTCTTCTCTTTTTAGGGTCATCCAACAGATTCATAGGTTTTAGTTATATTGGGATCATCGAAAAAGCTCCCAGTACTAACTTTCCAAAACTTAACTATTGACTTTTCTTTCAATCAGATATATAAAAAAGTTGATGTTTACACTTAGCAGCCAAGTCGCCCTCCATGGGTAGCTACTGAAAAAAATATTTGTTTTTAATAAGTACAGCTGAGAGTGTCCAAATTTAGCTCAAAGTTTCCAGCCATAGTTACTCTTGGACTGGTAACAAAACAAGATGAATTATAGTACAAGATGGAAACAATCTAACTGGAAAAGAAAGAAAATAATATAGAAATTCAGTCTTCAGTAAAAGTCAATAGAAAATGCTTTTCAAGCCAGAGACGTATCTCTAAGGCCCACCAGGAACATTATAAACTGTTATGAATCATGGGTTTATCTTATACTAGGGTGCTTGAATTAAGATGCTTCATCCAGTGTGTGTAATAACAATTATTATTTGCTACCTCAAGAGTATTTCCTGCATCTTTATCCATTACCAGAGTTGAAGGCAATAAGTGCAAATGAAGCCTCAGGTTGCTGGAAATAATTTGAGCTGTTATGTCTGACATGAGACAAAAGATACAGAGTAAGTAATTTCATTTGCCATTTACCATCATAATCTCCAAAGGAGATCACACCTGTTAATAATATGATAGCAATTTATACAAAAAGGTTATTTTTATAATTAAAAAAAATAAATGAAATTAAAAAAACAAATGTCCATGAGGGTGACAACCCTCAATATGAAAGAACTGGCAAAATATAGCTCCTCTATGCCTTTGCTTACTTACAGTTATCTTATACAGAGTTTATTCTTGGTTTTAAGAAATATCTCTGAACAAATGCAGGTTCCTTTCATATTCCGCCACACAAAGATTTCTGTTCTGCATTTTGTCCAGAGAGTATCCATCAAAACCCAACCAGTTTCCAAAACCTTCCTCACTTTCCAAGGTCTACTTCTGCCTCCCATATATTGACCATCTCTCTTTCCAGCCCCTACTCTGAGCACTGCAACATGTATGTGGCTGGAACATGTTTTTCTCCAAAGGAATTTTGCCTGTTTGAAAACCGGACAACTTCCTAAATAATCTAATTTTGACACCAATTGATAAATTCAGTGATTTAATTGGGGGGCAGGGGGGGAATTTCAATCCTATTTCCTTGATCTGAGCTTTTATGCAGGTTTTTTTCTCTTATTTCTAAACTGAAGAACCTTTTACATACCCTCTATTTTCAATTTTCAAAGCAAATCATCCTTCATTGTTTGATAACCTGTTTTCTGGTACAAATAATTTATTATTGCAAAAGATTTTCCCCAAAACCTTCCACAATAAAAATGACACAAGGAATTCACTGAGTCTCTGTAACAGTCTCATCACTTGAGCACCTCTTCGACACTTCTTCCTCCTGTCATCTACTCACCAGTTCCCTAGATGTCTTTCTGCTTTCAGTGCACTTAAAGAATTTTTCACTACCACCTTTTGTTTTCTTAGAAAACTGAATTTTAAACCATTTTACACGCCTGTTTGAGTGTCCATCTGTTATGGTTTGACTCTGGCTAAAAGCCGAGAGCCCACACATAGATCCAAAGTTTCTCAGAGAAGGGAAAAAACACCCCTCGGCTTTTGTGATAAGGATTACAAGAAACTGTTTATTAACTACTTCACACAAGCAAAACAGGCTCTAACTTAGAATATTAAGTATTTACTACTACTACTACTAAAATCAGAGCTTAAGAGTTTAAGGGTGAGAAGTTTGATAGTTGTTACAGACACCTTTCTTCTCCCACCCCTGCCTTTTAAGATCCTTCACCTTCCTCCAGCAGCTCAGGAAGGCAGGTGTGTGTGTGGGTTGGGGTTACAGTCAGACGTGGTCTTTGCTGCTGCTCAGAAGAGAGAGAGAGTCCCACCCCAGCTTTCCTCGTGGGGTCTTTTATTATACTGACAACAGCTTTCCAGGTATTGTTGTCACGTAAGTCACTTTACCATAGGTGCAGTCATTCAGGTGCTGCTCAGCTGCTTCAGTGTAGGTTCTCACGGGCCACCAGTCCTCCCAGGAAATGCTGCTCTGCTGCTCCAGCATCTCTTCTTCTCACNAACACCATCATATATTGTCTGCCTTGTCCTGTTCATTTAAGCAGGCTTTTAAATTCTTAACATCAGCCTTTTCCCTGTGATAGCTATCCAAAGTCTTCTAAAAAAGCAGACATGGTTTCATTGGATGGCTTTGTTTGCAGGTTTCTTGCTTTTTCGACTGCCTTATTTTTACATAATAAAAACAGATGCTGGATTTCTGTCGATAAGTTCTGCAGATGTGATTTACCCAACTTCCCCCCATTACAATTATAAACTTAACTGTATTGTGAAATGTTACTACAGAGGTATACCAGTAATGTATCTTGAGGTAAGTCTTAAGTGTTGCCTGGGTCAGAGTGCAGAAAAGCATCTTCCCATAAATCATCCAGAAATAATTCTCAAGAAAGTAGTTATCTGCCACATAGAGAAAAAAAAAAAAGGTTCTCACTATATTTAGCACACATTTTAATCCAGGTTTTTTTCTTCAGCTGCAGCATTTAATTAGTTCATGTTAACTAATGTTAATGATTAAAGATAGATTTAATCTTCCAGTCAGAGAAAACATTCAGTTTCAAAGGGAACTTTAATCAGAATGGTTCTTGCTGTTTGAAATTACCCCAGCAAGCAACAATCCTGACCTACTCTACAGGAAATTCAAGTTTCTATCAATTGATCAATCGGGATTACTATCATTTCACACCAGATCAGGATTAAATATGGATTTCCAAGAACAAAGATATGAGAAAACTTCTCACTTGTGAAAGTAGCATATTTGCAGATATGTGTTGTTTTGGGTTTGTTTTCCTAAGTTGTCTTTAAAAGATACATTGGGTGGTTTCATTACCTGTTTATAGCCACTGCCATCTCTCCTTTGATTAATCACACACACATTTACTGTGTTTGGTTTTTTTCTTGCAGGATTTTTATAAATTAGGCATCAGCTGCTGTCAGACTAATGCTTCTGCCTTCTTCCTTCAAATCACTGTCAAATAAAAATAAAAATATAGTCCCTCCCAAAATTATTCCCCCCAAGATAGGCAAGTCTCAACTGAGAATATTTTTCAAACACATAAACCAAGTAAGATTTTTCCCTTTGAAAACTGGGCACTTGAGAAAACCCCTTCATTCCAAAAATGTCTTGCCTTCTGGCCCAGAGAAGGGCAACAGAGCTGCAGAGGGGTCTGAAGCAGAAGTTTGATGAGGAGTGGCTCAGGGAGCTGGGGTGTTCAGCCTGGAGGAGGCTCAAGGAGAACCTCATTGCTCTCTACAACTACCTGAGAGGAGGTTATAGCCAGGTATGGGGTGGCCTCTTCTTCCAAAGAACAAGCAATAGGTTAAGAACAAACATCCTCAAGTTGCAGCAGGGGAGGTTTAGTGTGGCATATGAGGCCCGGACTTCGACAAGGCGTCAAAGACAATCCAGGGTCATGGCTGCTCTGATGCTCCTAGATCCCACAGTCTGTGCTGGCTGGCATCAGCTGCTGTGCCTCCAGCAGCCTCTCCAGTAGGAAACAGTGAAAGTACAGATGTGGCAGTTTCTTTCTTCATAGTTTCTTTTTGAGTTTTGGAAGTCCCATCATCAGGAAAACTGTGCACCTGTTGTGATATCCATTCTATACATGCCATGAGTCCTGCTCTTGGCACATCTCAGTTTTGCTGTTTACTGAGACTTTGTCTTTGTTCATGGGGCATTTTTCCACTCACCCTTCCCACTGCCTCTTGTCGTCCAGGAAGTGATTAACACTGTACAGCTTCTGCTTTCTTTCAGCAGTCGAAGTTCAGCGGGGTACGCCACCAGTGCTAGAGAAGCCTCCTCAGGCCCAACATGTGTGCATCATTTGTGGTGTATGAGGCACGGACTTTGACTAAGGGACCGGATTGAAGACAATTTATTGAACATTAAAATAAGCTTTACATAGCTTACAGCCCAGCTCAGTAGTTTTCCACCAATTCATGCTACATCTCCTTAAAGCACAAGTTCTTACTAATAATTACGGTTCTTAGGGTGCGGTATCTTGTTCTGTACAGATTGTATCTTCTAGGGTGCGGTATCTTGTTCTGTACAGATTGGAGCGATCTTTACAAATCATCTTGTCCCACCTCTGCTCCTGGGAGTAATGATTTTTTCTTTTTTTTTTTTTTTTTTTTTCAGCTCTATTTCAAAGTTATTAATTCAATAGGATTGCCACTATGTACATGAAGGTTTATCTACCATTGTAACAATATTTCTTCCTTCAACACTACTTCCAACTATCTGTTTACCAAAACTAATTCTGAAAATATATTTAGAATTGAATATATTGAAGGGCTATTAAAAATATCTTAAATTTAATATCTTAAATTTCTATAGAAAGAATTATTACAGATGGATAGGGAGAAATCTTCCATACAGTCAAGTTGCTTGGAGCTATAGATACTCTTGGTATTGTCCAATTTTCATTCATAAAAATTTGAAGATTTTTGCCAAAAATAGTATTAAAAACTTATGGTTTAATGTTTCTAATGAGCTAAGGCAGAAATATATGAATTTGCATTAAAACGTATTCTTCTTTCCACCTAGCTTGAAAGGTTGACGTTCTGCCACCTGACATTCCAGTGCACAACATTCTCTCACCCTTTCTACTTTCATCCATTTGCAGACTATAGTTCACACCATGAAGCTCTATGGCTGCAGCATTTCTGGGCCAAAATAGACTTTTAAAGGCATCCCAGTACCTAACACTTTTTATTAACGCTTCTCGAGTTTCTGAAAAATAGGTTAATATAAAGCACTACAGCAAATAATGGCTTGCTCCATTTTTTCATAGAGTTCAAGCTGTCAATGCTGTTCTCAAAGATCTTGCATATTTTAGCAACTCTCCTTCACCATCACAGAGAGAACAGGTCACCAGGAGCTCCAGCAGGTGAGAGTCTAACAAAATGCCAAAATGAAATGGAGCAAAAACCCTACCAGACATCGCAGTTGGTATCTATACCAGAAGACACAAAGAATCTTGAAAGTTTCTTTTTTATCAATAAAGGAACATAAAATTTTTCTTCTTTTTCAGGCAGCTTTTCAGACTATGAAATTGCACCATCTACCTATTGTCACTGTGTAAGAGCTGCCCAGTATCACTGAAAAACTACAGGATTTGAATTCAAGCCACACTCAAATGGAATAAAGATTATCATATTACTCCTCAGCATTCTCATCTAGATTTCATATAACCTTATGACAGTGTACACACAGAACCTCAAGCTCCTGCTTCCTATCTTCAATGCAACCCATGTGGGATCACAGCATTTTGCTAAGATGTCCCATCATCCTCCTGAATCAGGCAGAAACAAAGCCAATTGCTTTCTAGAGAGATTTGAGACAAGCAGACCATCTTCTTCCATGTCTTTGCTTGTTTTGACACTGAAAACACCCACTTTCACTTTCCCTACTCTCGCAGGACTGTCCCTCTGAAGTTTTCCATTTACTTCTTCAGCCTTTCCCTTGATAACATTCTGGTGAATTCTTTCTACCCTCCCTCTTCAGAGAATTAAAAAAACAGTGCAAAGCTCTCCTTCTTTGTCCTCTTCCTCTTCTTACTCCAGACCAATTCTTTGATACGTGAGATCAAGTGTATGTCTCCTAAAAGTGGATGGAACATGGTCAGTTAATATCCTTACCTTCTCTTTTGCTTTCAACACAAGCCAAGTGATTCTGGGTTTCGTCCCACAAAAAAGTGTCTTCTTTTCTCAGTTCTTCTAGATAGTTCCTCTGTAGATTTGCTCTGGTGTCACTCTCTACCACAAAACTACTAGAGCTAAGAGTAAGTTAAGGAGTGTGTAAGACAAACTAGGTGTTGAAATATTAGGGTAATGTTCTGTCCCCTGAGCCATCGCACAAAACCATGGGATTTTAAAGCACTTACACCACTGGAGCAGTAGCACCAAGCCCAAACTGCTGCCACCCAGAATTGGTCAAATGAAGCAACCAAGGGCATCTTCTGAGGCAGCAGCAACACAATGTGAATGAATCTTGTGCTGAAGTGGTCGTTTGTTGATGGAATTCATCATCATGTGAGGCGAGGAAAAAAAAAGTGGAAAAATTGCTGGATAATGATTCCAGAGACACAAGAGAGACTCCTGTCATCCCGTTTTCCTTTTTTAACCTGTGATGCTTGGTAGGTCAGTAGTCAGCATCTTGTAACAAGCTACACTCTTCCAAGTTGCACCCATGCTTACAAGCCAGAAGAAAATACCTAAAAAGCAGCTTACAGCTCATTTAAGCTCTGTGCTTAAGTATCATATGTTTATTTTTCATATATTAAGTATCATATATTTAAACAATGATATTTACCTTTTACATGGTCAGAAGCAAGAACTGCAGACAGCTACAGATGCCCTTGCTCCTTCCAAGGAAGGAAGTTTTCTATAGACCTGATTATAGTTTGATCTTCCCTGAGTGCTTTTGTGATGGAACAGAGGAAAACAAGATTCACTAGCAAAATCACTGGGGAAAAAACAACAACAACAACATATAATCTGTCTGAAGGTTTTCAAGGACTTGGAAAGTTGGAATTAATTCCCTGGCTCAAAAAATGTACAGTGACACTGATGCCTAAACTCAAAGGAGGAGACAAAAACTGCAAAACAAATTAATAAAGGTGAAAAGAAGAACAGTACTTTAATGGGAGTTTGCAGGGTCCAGATGAAAATAATTAGAAAGCCTGATCACCTGATCCCTTTACACTTTAGATTTATACGCTTTAGATTCCTACCCCCCCCTAAGATACCCAACCACAATCTGTGTTGAACTGATGTTCTCAAGATGCCCAACCAGAGACCTTCTACTAACCTAAACCCACCCTCAGGTTTGCCTTTTAGAGCTTCTCTAGCAGCTCTGGGCCTCAATGTTTTGCCTTGCCACCCTTGTCATCTACAAAAAGAATGTAAACACTGCTAAGAAAGGCCTAGTAGAAATCTCTCTAAGTGAGCCTATACAGGCAAGCTAGAATTCTAGAAATATGATCAAAAACCTCAAGGCATCATCACAGACAAAAAATTAAAAAACAAATTCATAATCCAAATATTGTGTTCTGAGATTCTGTCAGTTTATGCCACTCTTACAGTGTAATCACACATTGTGGAAACCAATGTCCCAATTAAAAGATCAAATCACAGAAAACCATTCATCTAAGAAGTCAGTCCCCAGAAAGAATCATCAGTAAAGCTCCAACAATGCACAAAGAAATGTGCACTTTTACTGCCTACCAAGCTTGATATTGTCTTTAAAGCTATTATTGTAATGAATCTACATTTTTCAGTTTCAGATCTTCATTTTTCCTACAACAGTTCTGTAACAACTGAGGTGTATTTCCATAATGTAGCTCTACTATAAAATTAGCATTTTTTTCTAGTTTTTACTGCCTATATTACCACTGAGGATCATTTTTTCTATGGTTTCCTTTTTAGCATACATTCCTCTTTAAGGTAAAGTTTAATAACTACTTTCACCCAGACCACACTATAAAACATTTAAAAATCCATTACATTGGATAATTTGTTTCTGATTCTTTGGTACCATTGAAAGTTAGAAAAAACAATTAAGGTATCCACTAACAATGCATCACTTAGTCTTTGTTATAGGCAGTGTATTTCCCCCATTATGAGAGCTGCAACTGTGTATGTGTTAAGCAAACAACATTACCATGGCTCAGCACATTCAAGAGAAAAATCACCAAAGCAGATAAAACACCAACACATTTTTTATGTTTGAACTCAGCTAGATAGCCATCAACCTCTCCCTTACAACTACAGCACCGGACATTAGAAACCTGCACAAAATCCAGAGTAAAACCATGGCCCATTTCCTGAAACAAAGCAACAAACCCAATTATCTACTTCACAGAAGTCCAGGATCCCTCCTTTCAAGTAGTTTTTAAGTGTACCTTGGTCTAAAGTTATATTTTTTAAACATGCTCTCTCTCCTGGCACAGTAAAAGACTCCACAATAGTTGTTTATACCACCCTTTTTATTTTTCAGCCAGAAATACATTTTCATTGGGTATTTCAATAAACAGTGTTTTTTTCTTAGACAAAACCCCCATCTCTTTGGTATCTGACCATATTCTGTTTTTCAAACTAAAGACTATATAGGAAGACTTTATTTTCAAGGTCCTTGTTCTATGCATTAAATTCACACAGGTGTAGTTAAATTTCAAAAATACATGTTGGTTTTTGTTTTGAAGTTTCTAACAATCCTAAAAAAAGATAACCCAACCACTAAATGCTCACTACTGGGCTGCCTTCATTTTAAATGTGCAATAAGTGACAGAATTAGAACTCTTCATTTTTCATAGCACATGCACTAACTAGTGCTTTCTATTAATTCTGAGTGATAAACAAACAAACAAAATCTATCAGAAACAACTGATCAAATATTTTATGATGTTTCAAAACAGAATGACACTATTTTTAACTTCTGCAGAGGTCATCAATGAAAATCAAATTGCATACTGCTTCAGTAATAGACTGCACCTAAAAAAAAAGGTATGAAAACTATTTTTCATTCTTAAATGTAAGTTACTAAAATGTTTTAATACATGTAGGTATACAGCTTTCAAAAACTGCATTTGATGCCACGTTTGGATAAAAATGTTTTAAGTAACAAAAGTAAGCCAGTGTATTCAATCTACTCTGTTGAATAATCTAGGATCATCTCTTAAATGCTGATGCAGAAATACTTCACTTAAACTGTATCAGAAAAAATCCGCCCTTCAGATCTCAAGTGTTCAGTGCTTTAAGTCAACAGAATTTCCAAAGTAATGCTGAAGTTATTTGACAATTTCTGCTACTATACATTTTATGGAAATCATAAATTAGAATCAAAAACATTACTGATATACCAGTGCAGACATTCCAGTTTGTGTCTCAAGACAATGTAAATAATAAAACAGAAAAAAATATCTTCACTCCTCAAAAGATTTGCTTTAAGTAACTCAAATACTTATTCTAAACAGGTTTTATTGAATAGAGAGGGCAAAGCAATTGCTTCCATGCAGAAACTAAAAAAATAACTGAATAGGATTCAAGTAGCAAAGGTTTTATGAGTGATTCTCACCCTCATCACCAGTGCAAGCACACTCTGAAAATATTTGAATGGGATTGTTTAAATAGCAATTTATTTATTCAGTCACTTTTCTCTCTGTTGTAATAAAAATCCATATTTTCCTATGGAATACAGAAACAAAAAGTAAAACTAAAACACCTCCTAAACTTGAGTATTTATCCAAGAGCAGTTTCTAACATTAAGCCAAAATTAGCAACAAACAAGCAGACATCACCAATTTTTCAGTGTTAAATTACTGTAAATACTAGATCTAACTATACAAAAAAAAATCCCAAACCCAAAAATCAGAAGGTTTTTTTTTTTTGTCAAAATGCGTCCAAAGAAATATCCACTTGTTTCAGTCAAATTTGCATCAGAAGCTGCTTGCTCAAGAAAGATTTCTCCCACCAAGTATTTGTAACACACTGCATTGCCAAGATTCTAGTCAAATAAATTACTTTCTGGTAACATTTAGCTGATACAACCACCTATAATGTAGACAGCCAGGTACACAGTACAACAGTGGATTTTTGCAGCAACAGATTAAAGAACAGAGATCATTCCTAAAGTCAAGATAACAGCTCATGTGCTATTTCTTGCAAACATACAGTCCCCTCTAAGGCTAAGGTGTTGGAGCTGGTATTGTAGCACTTCTGTGTCAACTGGTTCCTTAATGCTCATTTTGTCTAAATTGAGGTAGTCCAGGGATTTTGAATGAGCCCTTTTACCTTTCAAAAGGCAGAGAGGCAGGGGACCATGAAGTGCCTTGTAAGGTTCATATGGTAAAGGTTTATTGCATGTATCCCCTGAGCTGGGCATCCGTCTCCTCCTCCTTCCATTTACTGCTGGGATCTCATATGGCTGATAGTATCTACTTCTAGTTTTGTACAAACGGGAGGAACGTGCAAGTCCTGAATCCAGCTGTTTGGAGCATAAGTTTGGCCCAGATTCTCCTTTATTCTCTTCACTTCCTATACACGTCTGGGCTAATTTTAGCAGCTCCTCTCCAGTTGTGAAGCCAACCAAGTAGTTAGAATCCATGTGAAGGATCTGATATCCAGCAACCATCCGCCGCATTGGAGAGCAAGGGGTACTGGAACAGCGGGGCTTTTCTGCTTCCATCCTGCCTCCAGAACTCACCTCTGCAAGAGGCACAGGGAGGGTGGATAAGGCAGTTCTGGACTCTCCATTTACATCAACTTCCATTTTAAACACAATGCTATCCTCCTAAAAATAAAACAGAGCTTGATCAGAAAACAGAGCCTTTATGCAATACAAGGAGCTGAGAGAAGATCGTAGAAATCGGATTTAGTATCACCCAGAAGTCACAACCACTACTTCTCTATTCAGTCCTGACTTACGCTCTGCAGGGTGTCACAAAATAAAACTATCACCAACGACTGCCTTTTAAATTATCTTGAGTGTTTCTTTTAATAAAACATAACAGAAATAGATTGAATTTATAATAAAATACTTGAATAGTATTATACGCAAGTAAAAAAAGCATCTTTCCAGTCCATTTTTTTAACCATTTAGTCCATTTGATGCCTTACAGTCCCTCATCTTTGGGGACATCTACATCCATTAGCACATCCAAAGCAATTTCTCTCATATTTAGTGTATTTTTAATATTGACAATAATCTCATTAAGCAAAGCTTTCAAACCAGTATCTAACAGTTCCCACCTCATTCAGGCATGATTATGGAACAGACTTGACCTACTGACTGTATTGCAGTGCTTCCCTCTTCCAGATGTGACGTCAGCTTGCTTTAGAATCACAGAATGGCATTGTATTGGGTTTCAGTGGCCAGGTTTTGGTAGCAGGGGGGCCTGTGGGGGAGGCTTCTTTGAGAAGCTGCTGGAAGCTTCCCGCATTTCCAGCAGAGCCAATGTCAGTCAGCTCCAGTGTCAGTGGACTCACCGCTGGCCAAGGCCAGGCCAATCAGGAGTCATAGTAATGTCTCTGTGATAACATATTTAAGAAGGAAAAAAAAAAAAGGTACAGGGTAGATGAAGATGGGAGCCAGAGAAGAGCAGGGTGAGAAGCTGTGACTAACAACAATGCAGACACCAAGGTCAGTGGAGAAGCAGGGGGAGGAGATGCCTTAAGCGCTGGAGCAGGGCCCCTGCAGTTCCTGGTGATGACCATGGTGGAGCAGCTGTGCCCTCGCAGCCCATGGGGGACCATAGGCAGCAGAAAATCCACCTGTAGCCCATGGAGACCCCACACTGGAACAGGTGGATCCTGCAAGGAGGCTGTGATCCCATGGGATGCCCATATCTGGAGCAAGGGCCTGGTAGAGTCCTGCAGCCCGTGAAGGAGCCCAGGATTTCCTGTTAGGACCTGTGGCCTGTGCGGGAACCACACTGGAGCAGCCTGTGCCTGAAGGACTGCACCCTATGGAAAAGTGACCCATGTGGCAGCAGCACCTGAAGAGCTGTTTTCCATGGGATGAACTCACGTGAAGCAGTTTTGTGAAAGACTGCTCTCTGTGGGAGAGACCCCACGATGAAGCCGGGGTAGGACTCTCTCTCTCTGAGCAGCGGCAGAAACAACATCTGACTGTAATCTGCTGGGGGAAGGAGGGAGATCTTAGAAAGAGAAAGGGATGGGGGAAAAGGTGTCTGTAGGATCTATCAAACTTCTCACTCTTAAGCTCTGATTGTGGTAATAATAAATTCTTAATATGCCTAGTTGGAGCCTGTTTTGCCCATGAAATAATGGATAAGGAATTTCTTATGGTCCTTATTGCAAAGGTTCATGAAACCCTTTAGTTTTTTTTCTCCTCTGTCCTTTGCAGGGAGGGGAGTGAGAGAGTGTGGCTGTGGGTGAGTCCTTGGCATTTAGCCAGGGTCAAACCACTGACAGGCATCTTGGTGGTTTAACCTGTACAGTTAAACCTGTAAAGTTGGCCTGCTCAGGTCATCAGCAATCCTCTTCACCCCAAAGAAAACCCATATATCATCTTATTCACAATCAACTAAACACATTCATTTATTCTAATAGGATTCTAATGCATTTCTAACAAAATTATACTCAGTTTAATAAATATACCGTTAGACTCTAATAAGCATCTCAAGAATAAACAATACTTACTTGTTTTTCCTATTTCTTTTGGAAACAGGCTATTTTCTGCCGACGTTTCTTCCCTTGCAATTATTCCAAATACATTGTTTGGTGCCTTTACCAAAAATGGCTTGCCACAAGCCATTACCATCTCTAACACAGAAAGAGATGGTCATCATCACAGCAAGTATACACCAATAAATCCCAGAACACAGGGAAGCCTTTTCATTTCTTTGCTTTCAGCATCATCTAAACCATCTTGGTGACGCAAATACTTCACAAAACAGAAAGGTCACATTTGTTTCCAAATCCATACTTTCTTCATTGTGAGCCTCACTTTTGCTCTCAACAGTATCTAGTGGCTCTCTAAACAATACAGTTCAAAAAAAAAAAAAATCAGTATAGCTATGCCATGTTCAAAGGCAGGGAGACTCAAACAAGAAAGTAAAGTAAGTACCTAAGTGTCAAGCACAAATGATTTTGGAATTCATTATATATGGACATAAACAAGATTCAAAAGCTGAGTAATGTTTCACAAGTGAAACTGACTTAAAACATGCTATTAACACTTTTCAAACTCTGATGCCATTCTGAGGCTTAGTAGGTCAGTAGCAAAGATGCAACAAACAAGGAAATACTTTATTCAGTCTTCTGCAGTTAGATGCAAATATCACTTGCAAACTAAAACAATCTAGCGTTATGCAAATTTTAAGCCTGGTTTCTTTGTGTTCAGGGACCAGGAAAGAGCAACTACAGTAAGGTTCCCACCTCTGCTTTCCTGCTTAGTCTCAAATCAACCTGCTGCTCCCTATGCTAATAAACTAGGAGTAAAGAAAATGCCCATAGTTCTGCTAAAGAGGATTTGCCATTAACAAACTTCTATTAGGGAGAGACTATTACTAGTGTTCCTTCACTCTTAAATGTTCTTCTTTTCATTCTCACAATCATGGTGATTCTTCAATACCAATTTTGTGTAGCATAACTTTCACAGACATACTTCATACAGTCAGTTTTAAGTATTTTGGTGCTGGACTAAATGATCTACAGAGCATAGATTTTCTCCGGAGTGGGTATTTTAAGGACCCAAAAGGAGTCAGGTGGGCATCTGGAATAGCTGCTGTGGAGACAGAGGGCATTAAGCAATTGAATACCTTGCCTGGATTATCAGAGAGCCCATCTGCAGTAGGTCTCCTGAAGGAAGAAGAACAACAAGTACTGATTGCTGCCTCAACAGTGCATCGTTGGCAGTACCAAACAACTCGAGATGCTGTGATTCCCATCCACAAATTAATCCGTGAGTTGGAGAGCCAAGGGTTGATCAGCAAAACCCATTCACCCTTCAATAGTCCCATTTGGCCTGTGCACAAATCTGAAGGAGAATGGAGATTGACAGTGGACTTGAATGCCTTGAATGAAGTGACTCCACCATTGAGTGCTGCTGTGCCAGACATGTTGGAGCTCCAGTACGAGCTGGAGTCCAAAGCAGCAAAGTGGTACACCACCACTGATATAGCCAATGCCTTTTTCTCCATTCCTCTAGCACCAGAGTGCAGACCTCAGTTTGCCTTCACCTGGAGGGGCGTCCAATATACCTGGAACTGACTGCCCCAGGGGTGGAAGCATAGTCCTACCATCTGCCATGATCCAGACTGCATTAGAAGAGGGTGAGGCTCCAGAACATCTGCAGTACATTGATGACATCATTGTGTGGGGGGACACCGCAGCAGAAGTGTTTGAGAAAGGAGAGAAAATCATCCAGATTCTTCTGGAAGCCAGATTTGCCATCAAGAGGAGTAAAGTCAAGGGACCTGCTCGAGAAATCCAGTTCTCTTAGGAGTGAAGTGGCAAGATGGATGGTGTCAGATTCCTGTCGAAGTCATCAACAAAATCACAGTTATGTCTCCACCAACCAACAAAAAGGAAATGCTAGCTTTTTTAGGGGCCATAGGCTTTTGGAGGATGCATATTCCTGAGTACAGCCAGATTGTGAATCCTCTCTACCTGGTAACCCGCAAAAAGAACAAGTTCCACTGGGGCCCTGAACACCAGCAAGCCTTCACCCAGATCAAGCAAGAGATTGCTCATGCAGTAGCCCTTGACCCAGTCAGGACAGGACCAGAAGTGAAGAACGTGCTCTACTCTGCAGCCAGGAGCCATGGTTTGTCCTGGAGCCTTTGGCAGAAAATGCCTGGTGAGACTCGAGGCCGACCACTGGGATTCTGGAGTCAAAGCTACAGAGGGTCTGAGGCTAACTATACTCCAACAGAGAAGGAAATTTTGGCAGCCTATGAAGGAGTTCAAGTCACCTCAGAGGTAACTGGCACTGAAGCACAACCCCTCCTGGCACCCAGACTACCGTGTTAGGGTGGATGTTCAAGGCAAAGCTTCCCTCTAACCACCACGCCACCAATGCAACATGGAGCAAGTGGATTGCTGTCATCACTCAGCATACCAGTATTGGGAAACCAAATCGCCTTGGCATTTTAGACATTATTGCCAATTGGCCCGAAGGTGAAAACTTCAGTCTCAGAGTTAAGACTTTCAGACAGTATTTTTAGGATATTTCTATGGTTATGAAGCATTTGATGACTTCTGTTATGTTCACTGCTGCTTAGCACTGTAGGATCATCAGTAGTTCTCAGCATCAACTATAATACTAGAAGAAAAACAGTACATCAGTTTAAAAACATCACAGCTGGCTTGTTTTCTTTCTTGTCAAAGACAATGACAACTGAGTCAAAGCAATTTACAATTAAATTACAAATTTATATAAATTTATAAATTATAAATATTTATATATAATTA
>WEIV01017972.1:7382-28209 GCA_013390005.1 Calyptomena viridis
AACAAACAAAATAAATCATTGCTAGGGAACTGAGTGATACTTGCCAGGGAGAGTCCAGTGTAAAGAAAGTAAACATTTTACACATTATCTCTCTCNAGGTTTAATATTTGGATATAGGATAGGGAGAATTCTGCGTTTATCCAAACCTGATTGCTCCTCCAAAATCTACACAAACACTCTGACAGTGCACATATAGCCAGGTAAGCTTTGCATTGCAACAAACAAAATAAATCATTGCTAGGGAACTGAGTGATACTTGCCAGGGCGAGTCCAGTGNCTGTGTTTCCATAGCAAGCATTCCCTTACTCCAAAAGTAACCAAATTTTAACTGGGACAATCTCCACTGCTTTTGAAGATGCATGGGAGGGCCATATGCTTTGATCAAAGGCATCTACACTACCAAAAATCACAAAGAAGATGTCAAATCACATCACTAGACATCCAAACTGCCTGTCACAGTTCAGTCAGCACATTCGTTCTCCATTCCTGACTGTCACAAACTCATCACACGATTGGTCATGTGTCCAAAAAAGCGTTATCTTTTGATTTGTCACTTTACTTCCTTCTCCATCTAAGGGCATGACTTTGACAGAATCTCTATTCTTGTAATCAGATACCCTACAGTTTAGATATTTGCTAAACTTTGCCCTCATTTATTTTTTTATTGCTACAGCTCAGAAGAGGCCTAGACAAGGATAGAAATCCCACTGCTACTAATACTCCCCAAAAGCAAGTGAAAAGTCAATTCCTGTCCCAAAGAGCAAATGTTGTTTATGCAAATGTATCCCCATTTTTGGGGAGCATTCAAATAGCCATGCAAAGAGTTCGACATTCGCTTTTTATTTTATTTTTTCCTTTTTTTCTTTTTTTTTTTCCCTTAATGGTACTGCACTTTATGTTGCAAGGGATAGAGGAGGCTATTGGGTCCAATCACTGCTCAAAGTAGGACTAACTTCAAAGCTAGATAGGAGTTTCCTATAGTCTTGTCCAGTGGAGTTTTTAATATCTCAAAGGATGGAGACTGCACAACCTTTCTGGTCAACATGTTCCAGTGCTAAATCAACCTCTCTGTGAAGAATTCCTGTTCTTCAGAGGAATTTCCCTTTTTTCAGCTTGGGTCAACTGCCTCTTGTTCTGCTGTGCATCTACAAGAAGAGTCTGGCTTCATCTTTTCAATAATAGAAATGCAGACAGAAAACAGATCTCATTTTGGCCATCTCTTTTCCAGGCTGCAGAAACCCAGCTCTCTCAGCTTCTTCTGTGATGTGCACATTGCAAATATTTGCATTTTCCTAAACTGTCAAATCTTTGTGGAGTATTTTCACTGTTTGCATCCTAGTGGACATATCACACTGGGTAATCCCGAGAGAGACACAGTAAGCAATTGAACTAGGGCAAGGCCCTAAGAAGCCCACTTTCTGTTTAGGCCAGGGTTTCATTCTTGAGAGCTACCACACGGTTTGTTTTAAGACAAAAAGACACATAGGCCTTTCTGTATTGTGGCACAATTAGGTGCCAGAAGACAAGGTTTTCCCAGACCTTACTGTCACTGAAATTTATCTTGATTTCCCACAAAGGGCACTGATTTAAGATGTCTGCATTCTAGACTTGATTGCCCCTTGTGCTGCTGTTTTCACCACCACATTTGTAGTAACTTATTTCTCGACACTATGATATGATCTTACACTCAAAATATGCAATACCACACCCAAGCAAGTACCTTGGAAAAAATCAATTACTACACATGCATGCACAAACTCAGTAGCTTTTCTTTTGATGATACCCCACACTGCAAATTGCATATAAAAGGGCAGATTGAGCTTTTAAGAACACAAAAGCACTTAGAGGACTTCACTGTTTAACAGACACAGACTAATCTCTTCCTCTCTGACGGTCAGGCTTCAGAGTTCACTCTGTATGCATACAGATACAAGATAATGACCAGATATTTATTCTATACAGAATTCAAAAGCAGAGTGGAAAATTCTCCCACTTCTACTGTGTGAAATTTCAGATATCTTGTTGCAGCAAGATAAATTGTTACCTTGTATAACACAGCTGCTATTCCATCTAGTATTCCTTCCCAAAAGAGAATTGTGTTTTTTCATTTTAAGCCATTTACAGTCTTGCTTGTGAAACGTGTCCTTTTCAGTCCTCTCTTTCTTTAAAGATAACACAACAGTGCAATGAAATGTCAGACCATTCACTGCACATACGTGTCTATCTCTTTGTACAGAGAATGAAAGCTGCTTCTTACAATTTGAAAAATTTCCACAACGACTAATCTTTGCCTCTTAATCAAACAAGAGAGTGCATTTTATCATTTAATTTATTCTCAGTGCTTGAAATGAGCCAGCTGCATAATGGGAAGTTTGTTGACTTCCATGTAAATTCTTATCTTTATTAGATCACTAGTAGTATTATAACAAATAAACAACTTAATAAACACACATAATGCTTATCTAAATGTAGTTAGTGGGAGTTATTGAACCAGATAATTTACCCTTAATTTTCTGGAAAAGATAAAACTATGCTATCTCACTTAGGTCACCAGGGAAATTAACTTCTCCACTATCAAATCTTGTGCAAAGTCCACTCCTGCTGAATGGGTAGTTGTACCTCCTTTCATTATTTCCTTTCTATAGATACCTAGAACAACCACAAAATGACCTTTCTATTAATTTTTGTTTGGGAATATAAGGAAGTTAGAGCACATCTTTCTTCTGCTCACTTGCAGTTGTCCTTTACACAGGAAAAGAACTTAAAATCCTATGAATATTTTAGGTTTTCTCAGAAGTTTGCTTTCACAACTGCCTAGCATGGAGAAGTAAATAGAACCCTTTTACTGCCAATATAAATAGGGTTAGGAATTCAGAGTTGGCAGCTCAACAGCTCTAACTACTCTGCTCAGACCCAAGTCCTGTAAAGGTCCCAAAGAGATTCAGAGTGAGCCTAAACAATTTGGTTTGGTTTTGAAAACATGCATGCCAGCTCGCTGTTCACCTTCTGAGTCAGTCCATAAATCAGTAAGAACAAGTTGGGAACAGTTCTCCCCAGAAGTAGCTGTAATTCACACTACCTAGGAAAGACATTTAAAACTTTTCATGTTGCTGAATTTTTGTCTTTAGATATTTACCTTAATCCTGGAACTTCTACCCTGAAAATATTTCACCCCTCTGGAATTTTAAAAATAGAAAGATACAGCACCAACTGCCTAATCAAAGATATTTCTGAATTTGCATTTCATACAAAAGAGGTTTATGTAATTCCCAAAGACAATTCATTTTTTTACAGGAATAAATTTCATGCAAATGAAACTATTTGCAAACAAACAAACTTTGACACCATTCAAGAGCCACAAGATAAGAAATAGCTACCACTAGAAGTGAAACAAACACAAACTAGACAGAATGCATTGAATTCAAATATTTGAACCCAATCTCTATCATGATATGACTAAGCCTTACTCATCACTTATTACTTTTTATCAATTCACTTGCTGAATTATGCAAAATAAATAAATCAAAGAACTTAGAAAGTATATCCAGTTCATCACAACAATATTTCAAATATTATTTATATAAAATCCTCAGAGCTCACCTGCGAATCAGATGCTTCCATACTGAGTGCAAACCTTCCTGGAGATGATGCAAACTTAAGCATCTCATCTGAAACAACAAATTTGTCTTGTTTTGAAAATAGCATTAGTATAAATGATTTTTTAGATAAATTAAATTCTCTACTCAGATTTCTAGGTATTAATCATACTTAAGACATTCAGATGATCCACCTTAAAGCATTAGCACTCAAGCGTATTTGGAAATATAAGAAAGGCTTTTCCGACATTCCTGTCTTTCTATGGGTCATCTCTTGCCTTTGAGTTTGTCCTGTTAACAAGTTCATGGAGCTTAACACTGAAATGGATGCATTTGTGTTGAGCCATGCATGTGCTGGCAGGGGAGGGAAGAATCAGGCTCTGTTAAAACAATCGCAACTAAATTAAAACAAGAACAACAAGAAGAGGAGTGTTTATACTTGGCATCTTCCTCACACCAGATATTGCAAAACATTCTGTTCAATATCATCAAGTGCAATGTCTCATATATTTCGAAGCCCAGTTCTTCAAATACAATCCTTTTTCTGTCTGGGGCACACGCGTACTGATGCAACAGGTACTCACAAGTTACCTGTACAGATTGTCACAGCAGAGTATTAATCTATAATAAAGAATGAGAAGTTTACGTTGACTGAAAAGTAATGAAACTTTCTGTCAAGATAAATTTTACACATTCAATCTGCTCCAGGTTTAGATCAATGCAGACAATGCCAAATAAAACAAAATTCTACAGGGGAAGATTCACAAAAAGTGATTGTGGTCGAAATACGCCCCAGCACTGTTAAGAGGTTTACTTCAGTAATGTCTATGGTCATTGACTAGATCAGTGAAACTCATTCTTTCAACAGCATCCAATTATCAGTTTACTGTGGAGTGAGCTTTCTAATAAGTCAGTATACTTTACATAAAATTAGACAAAGCTACAATGAAATGCAAAGTATGAAAATATTTTGGTCCCAGGAAACAAAGGTTTCTATCACACCCAAGAAAAAGACCATTACTTTCTTCATTTAAGATCCATCAGATGATCCATAGTTACTATTGTTTTGAGGCAATAACTTTCTGTTATCTAGCTTATGGTTAAAAGGATAATAGAGTTTGATTAAGCACTTAGGAAAGATGATCAAAATGCTTCTGTCATATTTACAAAATAAAAAGTTACATGCAAAATAAGTACCAAATAATATAAATTCAGACATGATATCAGAAAGTCAAGTAAGAACCGCTTTCCACAACACAGGAATAAATCAGACACAGATAAACTTGAGCACCCCTCAATTTGTAATGCTTTTATGTCACACCATTTCTGTATAGAAGAGAGTTTATAAGTATTTCAGAGTTGGAAAATCAAAAGACATGAAGGACAGATAGTAGAAAGATCTTGTGGAGATCATTTTAGAAGTCACAGCTGGCTCTCATGTAAGACTAGAGGCAACCACACAGACCCATCTATGGAAAGCATGCAGCACTGACAGCCAAAGAGTCCATAATCCAGTCTCAGAAGATCCAGATTCATCCTGATTAGTAGAGGTCAACTAACAAGAGACATTATTTGAAAAAATATACCAGCGATTTTACCCAACTCAATGCAACTCAATAGCAATTATAGGCAGAGAGGCCAGGAATGGGACAGATGCATCCATGTTCACAACCATCTCCAGAAGCCTGAGGAGAGGTTTATAGAGTACAAAAGGCTATCAATGCCTCCTTGAGGAACAAAACCTACAGCACCTGAAGGAGAGCCAGACCATTGCCCTGCATGGGACAGAGCACTCCGAAAACTCACCCTGATGCTGCATTGCACTATTCCCACCTGTGTGAGTTCTGTTTGTAGCACCAGAGCTGTGTGTAGGGAGCTGTGCCACATACCCTGGGGGCATCTCCTGCATCACAGCTGCCACTAGAAGAACTTGGAAAAAAGAGCTGGAAAATGACAAACTCTAAAAACCAGTTGTTATTTTGTTGAGTGACTGGAGTGAATGCCAATTATTTAAAAACCTAACTGATCAATTAATATTGATTCTGCTTTGCTTCTCATTGATTACCAGGCTCAATGTAAGAGGGAAAAAAGAAATTATTTGCTTGTATCCTTGATCCTGAGGCATAGTTGTAGCAGCATAGCATACAGCAGTAGGCTGTTCTTCATCAAATCTACACAGAACACAAATTCCTATCGACATCAGTATGAGAAAATGTCTGACAGCTCCTTCATCCCAAATTTTATTGTACTAAAAAACTTCCAACAAAGTGTATTTCATTACATGTGTACCAGAAATGGTATTTTTGAACAAAAAAACTCCATGATTGCTCACAAAAAGTTATCAATCAATTCTGATACTGGAGTCAGTCAGTCACTTGTACCTAAGACTGGTATTTAAGTGGGTATGATTTTTATTTTGTGGATAAGTTGAACTTATCCACAAGGAAGGGGAGAAGGGAAGATAGGAATACTGAGCCTCCTCTTCAGTGGCAATAAACTCAGCAAAGTTCCCATCTGCTGTCAGCAGCAGGTGTTCATGCATCTGTGCATCCTTGTGACAAAACTACTGCTTTAACGAAAAAAAGTGGTTTAACACAGTGAAGCATAATTCCCAAGAAGATGAGAAGATGAGAGACCATAAAACTTCACAAAAATCAGTTATTTATCAAAGACAATGCAGTGAATCCTGTTGTGATCAATGTGAAGTACTTACAATTTTGTTTAAAGATGTAAGAGAAGACGAGTTTCTGGGAAACTTCTCACATGAGTTGAAAATCTCTGAATTTGATCTTGCAGTTATGGGGAGAACGCAATAAAGGCTCTGAACCTGGCATTTCCATTGTACTGGTAAACACAAAACAGCTACCAGTGCATTTAATCCCCTTGCAGCCTCTAAGCCTACAAATTGCTATTGGTGTATCTAATTTGCCAGCTTGCTTCTAGGAAAAACTTGGCCTCACTGGTTAGGAAAAACTTGTCTTTGCTGGTTGCACATGCCACAGCAGCTTTAAAGTCCAAACCTATCTGCAGACACACAGAACTTTGCACCTGGGTGAACCTGGATTTTAAACCTAAAAAACACCTAGGCTGAGCAAGGTTATTTAATTCCAGAGGTTAAAAAGAAAATTAATACCTTGTGCTCCAGATCAAATAGGCTTACTCTGTGGTTATAAACATTTACATAATGTTCACACCAAGTGTTCTCTGTCTTTCCACTGATTTTTAGTATTTGTAGGACCCATCCCATGAAACAGCTAAAATAAAAATCTGTCCATAAAGATATCTTCCTCATCAGCCTTAGATAGGAGGTGAGCAATGCATATGCATATATGCTCAGACATGAAGCAAGCTGTGACCATACTGTGCCTCTCCCAGGATGCACTTCAGTCCCTGGAAGGCTGCACTCCTTCTCTTCAGCTGCAGCTGCATGTCCTGATAAAGGAAAAATGCACCCCTTCCCTGACACCTCAGCCAGGTAGGGGGTTAGAGATGAACTCCTTGAATCACTTCACTTGGATTCCCTTTAATCTGGGAATATGTCAGGAATCTGAGCAAATACTTTGTCTTAGAAATAAGCTAATGATGACACAGTACTTTCAAAGAGTCGGGACATTTATTTTAAATGCCAGAATATGAGCTTGCCTGACTCTTTTGGAAAATCATCTAAATAAAATCCTTAGTCTATATGACACTAATAACTGAAATAAAAAAATATAAATATAGACACTCTCTCTCATGAAAATGTTTTTTCACATGTTAGTTCTAACCTCTTCCTTCACTTTCAGCTTAAAATGCTTACTTACTCATATTTTCATATTATAGTTTGCTTTTTCTTATATTTTTTCCTCACAGCTTCTGTTTTTCCATTTTAAAAAGTAATAATTACTTAAAATGCAATACCCTTCTCTCAATTTTGAAGCACAGCTCTCAGATATTCTCAAATCCATATTATTCTATTGCCTCTTTATACAAGATGCATTTATATACAAATAACTAAATTGTTATTTGTAACACTAAAGCTTTACATTGCCTATTAAAAGTAACTTTATAACAAACTGATTAAATCTCCCCTACAAGATGCATACAAACCGTTATAGTTTGACTTCAGCTAAATGCCGAGAGCACACACACACACATCCAAAATTTATCAGAGAAGGAAAAAAAAANTACAGACATAAAATGTCCCACAGGATCACAGCCTCGCTCCTCCAGCACTTGTCTGCTCCTGCATGAAGTCTCCCAGTCTTTCCACGGGTTGCAGGCGAATCTTCACTCCCTATAGGTTCCCCACGGGTTGCTGGGGCTCTATTTCAGTGTTTAAGGCATCTTCTCTTTCTCCTCTCTCTGACCTTGGTGTTAATCAAACTTCTCACTCTCCTCTCTCTTAAGTGGCCATGATGTTCCACCCAGCTTTTTTTTTCCTCTCCTTCTTAAATATGTTATCACAGAGGCGTTGTTGCCTGACCTTGGCTAGCTTGAAGCCAAGAAACCTCCAGCAGCTTCTTAGAGAAGCCTCTCTCATAGCCCCCCCAACTAATAAAAAACTCTGGCTACTTAAAACCACAACAATAACAAAATTGATTCAAGTGAGTTTAAAACCAGCATCAAGATAAAAAAACAAACTGAAAAATAAACAAAAAAAACCAACAACCAAAAAAACCACCAAACCCAAGGAGCTAGAAAATAATTATTTCTGCTGCATTCTTGTAGCTTACTATGAGAAGGAAATTCATAAAAGTTATAAATGTATATACAGACAGACAGATATACAGATATTTAGCTCTCATCTGGGAGACATGTTTTGATCAATTGCCAGCATTTCTATCTCATGCAGTATACTCTTCTGTTAGACTTCTGTTAACAAGCACTTTAACAAATTTCCTTTTGGATGATGTAAGAAGAAAATAGCCAGCCTTCATACTTTCCTTATTAAGGCATCATTTACTATTAATAATTGTTACTAAAAACTTCTTCTTATTTTTCATATTTCTGTGCACATAGCTTTATACACTAGAGCAATTTTTATCCAAGCATCGCAAGGTACTTACAAAGTTAAATTAAAAATCACAGTGGTAACAAGGACCAGAGATTTTGTGGTATCTGGGTTCTCATGTATTCATCTTAAGATGGGAAAACACCAATGATGATTTGGGTTATGAAGCAACTTAGTAAAAAATAAATAGTAATAGATATTTGTAATGACCTCATCAGGACGCAGCTAGGTGATATCTTCTACAGTTACTTCTAGAACTCATGTTCACTGAGTCACCCAATCTGTGAAATATTGAACGGGGTACTTTGCAAACCCTGACCTGCTATTGCTTGTTGAAACTCTTCCTATTGTCAGAAGTAGAGTGTTAAGAATAATGTGAAGAAGCAAAAAGAGAGGTCCTTGAGGGAGGATATCTGTTCTGTCAGAATAATAATAATAGTAGCAATCATAATCAGAATATCTGAATTACTTGTGTTAGAAGGCAAAGCTAATTCCAGCTCTGAGAGGATATGTAGGAACAGAGATGGGGACAAGGTTTTGAGGACTGGATCATACTTACAATTTTTAAAGTTTTCATTTAATTAAAAAAGACACACTGAAATATTTTGATGGGGGAAAAAGGTGGATGTATAGCTCCACAGACAGAAGAAAAGCAGCTTTCAAGACACATGTGAATTGGATATACTGCAGCTGAAAGAGCTGTGTATGTACCTTGGTAGCCCTTTGATTTGGAGCATTACACAGTTACAGGCTGAAAATTCTTACCAGCATTTAAATAGTAAGAAGAATAAACAGATTCATCTGCTTGAAATCAAATTCTTGCAAACCAGAGACCAAAACCCTTTCCTACTTCACTACCACATAAGAAACATTAGCTCTATCCCACACATATTCTCAGTTGTTTAATAACATGAATTTATACTAAAGCTATTTTCTCTGTGGGGATTCTAATACATATCTTTTTCCACTACATAAATGCTGTATTCATGAATTTCATTGGAAATTCCTATAATTGAACCATCTCTTCCTTTGCTGCATCCATTTCAAATTGAGTTAAAATTTTGGTGAAGGAAGTCTTTCAGCATCCTGGTAGAAGTATCACATCAGCCTCCTTACCTTAAGAAAGTAGGTTAAAAATACACATAAACACATTTTGAAGTATTTTGCTAAAGTCTAAAATAAATGGCTTGTCTGGATATAATGCCATAGTATGTTAGGATCAGTCTATTTAACTTGTCTCTGTGTTTTGCTCTTTCTATATGGGTACAGGACATGGCAGAACTGTATGATATGCCAATGCTCTGCTCCAACACATGAGTAGTGATTCAATAAAATAGCAGCAGAGATTCAATAACATCTATGGGCCTTGGATTCAGTTCCTTGCAAGAAAATAAAAAAATTCATGAACAGTTTCTTGTACCACATGTTGATACTTATCAAATATGAGATAATGAAGCATCAGAGAAATGTTACTGATCTTACCTAGAAATAAACTTATTAAAATTTTTACAGTAGCTAGGGAGCTGTACCAAATGAGCTAAACTATTAGTTGGCTCGCAAATATGTTTCATGTTTTTTTCCTAAGGTTGCTTGTACTGCAGACTTAATGTTTATCATCAACTAAGTTGTTACCTTGCTTAGCATCTACACCTGAATACTCCATGTAGTTTGGAAATTATTACCAAAACTTAAAGATCACCAGTTTCCATCCTTCTCTCTTGCACTGCCACCAAAAAATAAAAAAAAAAAAAAATCTAGCAAAGAAAACAGCTGAAAATCCTTTGTATTGATACAGTGAAAGCACCTTAATAAAGTGAAATATGCTTGTGCCATCAACCAAGAGCAGGGAATTGGTAGAGGCATTACTGGGAAGAAGAAAATCAGATTAAATAATTAGTGTCAATTAGCCCAAGCAAATAATTCTATAAACAATTGGTCTCTAGTGCCCTGTTTAATTATGTGAGACTTTCATCGCTTCTTATCAAGTCTGCTTTGATTTATGTTAGACCCTTGAGCATCCCAGAAGTATAATTAATTATTGTCTTGTAAATAAACCTTTGGTAATTAATGGTAGCAGGAGACAATACAGTATCTTTTTATTAAAAGTAGTCCACTATGGATACTTGAAAATTGTTTTAGATTTCAGTGTAAAAGGTATTTGCACTGCAGCAGGAGACACAATAGTTGTAACCAAAAGGCCAGCTTGCTAAAAGCAATGCTACACTAACTACCATTAAACGACCACTCTGTGTTACCTACTATAACCTGTATGCACCTTTGTAATTTGGTTTAAACTGTAACAGCTCTTTTACATTTAATTCTCAATCCCTATATTAAAAGAAATTAGTTAATTATCTTCAGGTATAGGCAGCAAATCTAATTTCTGCAAAAGAAATAGATAGCTGAGATAGAATTCTAATTAAATGAAAATGCTCTGAAAGTTCTTGCACTGTCAGTCCTTCTTAGATACCAGAATGTCAGATAATCCCAGACCTACATGAAAACAAGTGAATCAGAAGAGAATGGAAAATCACTCAAATTGCTCAAATAAAACATATTACATAATCTGAATTGTGCTACTCGAATTTGTAGGTGCTGCTCCTGTAAATCAGTTTTTCCTTTGATTCCTCTATTTGGTAGTTTTGTTACACTTGGAAAAATAGATGCAGTATCTTTTGCCTTAACTAGCTACCCAGAGCTAATGGCAGCAATGGCATGGCAAACAAATAGGCACTGAAAATCATCATCTAATGTAAAGGTGTAGCAGGTATCTTCTAAATTCATTGTGAAAAAGGTGAAATTCAAAAGTGCTCATAGCTGGACCATACTGTACTTTAAACTACTGATAGTACTCATAGCATCAGTGAAGAGGTATGTTATAGGTCTTTTTTGGAGAGGTACTGCATGCAGAGTCTCATCATCACTGTACCTGAGCAGTTCTATCACTGCTGGAGGCTTTCAAGTACAACAAAAAGCACTAAAACCTCAGTCTTTAGAGACTTAATAATGCTGTCATGTGACCCACAGTCCTGGCCACTGATTACCCAGATGCTGTAGCTCCCTTCCCCTCTTTGTATCCAGATTTCTTTCCCACAAAGACTGAGAAAGATGAGCCTAAGGATGAATATAGGGAAAAAACGGGGGTGAGGAGAGGGACAGTTCATTCTACAGCATTTCCATCATGACATGGTTTTGGATATAGCATGCATCCAGATACACAGCTGGACATTCCTGAAATTTCAGCTACAGTACAGTGGGGTATTAGCAGGCCATTGCATCGTTTTTTACCAACTGTCAAAATCACTCTTGACTGCATCATTTCCACAAATCTTCTCTAAGTAGTATTAGGATCCTATCATATTTGCCTTCTCTTTTACAAATTAAACAAGACCAGCTTCCTCAGCGCCTCCTTGAAAGGCAAGTGGTCTAGATCCCTGACTTTCATAACCCTCTGCTGACCGCTCTCCACTTTTTACACATCCTTTATAACTGATTTAGCAGCAATGTACAAATGTACATCCCCATAACTGGAGAGCACAAGGATACAAATATTCCCAGTACAACCTCATCAGTAACTATCATAATGGGATAATCACTTCCCTGAATTTATTGGCCCGAGTCCTTGCAATATGGCTCAGTAGCAGATTTGTTTCATTTTCAATGAGAGCACACTCAGGCTTGTGTCCACTGTGATTCTCAGGACCTTTTCAGCCAGACTAGTTCTCCCCACCTACATTGATGCATGAGCTTACTCAAGACTCTGCACTTCTTGCTGAAATATCTGAAATATCACAGACTTTATGTTGGCTTCATCCTCAGGTTTCTCAAGGCCCCCCTTGGACTGTGTCTACTCATTAGCATCCACCTAGTTTGCTAAGAACATATTCTGTTACATCACTGTAGTTGTTGATGAACACATCTGTCATGGTTTGACTGGCTAAAAGCCGAGAGCCCACACGTAGATCTAAAATTTCTCAGAGAAGGAAAAAAAAACCTCGACTTTTGTGATAAGGATTACAAGCAACTGTTTATTAACTACTTCACACAAGCAAAACAGGCTCTAACTTAGAATATTAAGTATTAACAACTACTACTACTACTACTAAAATCAGAGCTTAAGATTTAAGAGTGGGAAGTTTGATAGATGTTACAGATACCTTTCTCCCCCCACCCCTCCCTTTTAAGATCTTTCACTTTCCCCCAGCAGCTCAGGAAGGCAAGTGTGTGGGGGGAGGGGGGTACAGTCAGACGTGGTCTTTGCTGCTGCTCAGAAGAGAGAGAGAGTCCCACCCCAGCTTTCCTCGTGGGGTCTTNACAGAGGTGTTGTTGCCTGACCTTGGCTAGCTTAGACCAGAGAAAAACTCCAGCAGCTTCTTACAGAAGCCTCTCTCCTAGCCCCCCCCAACTAATAAAAAACTCTGGCTACTTTAAACCACAACAACATCAAACCAAGTCAAACCCAGTATCCACATTATGGTATAATAAGCAATAAACAATGTTTATTGTCAGCTGTTAACTGGACACAAAGTCATCGATACATACCTCCGAGTTCAACAGTCCAGACAAGTCTCAATGCATTTAGCAGTCCCTTATACAAGAGAGCTGTGGGAGATGGCATGAGAACCATACTAAAGTCAAACCTTGCATCCAGCACTCCTCTCCTATCCACACAGCCAGTCATTCCCTGCTGTAAGTAATCAGGCTGGTCAAGTATGATCTGCTTGTTAGTTGCACTAGAAAATTCCTCTCAATGGTCTAAAAGCTTTCTGGATTGCTTGCATAGTGTTATGCTGCCTTTCCAACAGACTTCTGTGTAGTTGAAATCCCCCAGGAAGGTGAAGGCCTGTAATCAGAAGATTTCTGTAGCTGTTTGTAAAAGTCTTGTATACTCAATCCTTCAGATTTAACAGTCATGTAGAAAGCTGTCAGGCTCGATCTTGTATGGAGATGCAGTCCTTCACTGGGAATTGAGGTGGCTGCTCTCTCCTAAGATTAGGACCTACTTCCTTTTCATTCTGACTGTCTTGTTCAAAACCAGCTGCCCAAAGGGTAGAAATCCGTAAAAATTTAGGGAAAATCTATACAAGGAAGAACACATTCCTTGCATCTCTCACACAAACAATACCAGATCACAAGTATATTTAGACAAGGCAGAAAACTGTACAGTTGTGAAATTGCAGAAGTTATATAAAAAAGCAGAATGGTCGTAAGAAAGGGATTGGTGTAAATGCAAGTGTTGAGCCAACCCAAGCATCAAAAAGTCTGGGAGACAACACTTCAGGTGCAGGGCTGATACAAGTCCAGAACACCAGGTTATGCAGAGAGTTAAAGCAGACAGCAGGCACAATGACATGTTAAATTACCTACATGATGTATAGCTTAATGAACCCCCTTGTGTTGATCATGCTTGGCATTAATCAAGAGCCATGAACAGATTCCCTTATTTTCTCAATGCTGCTCTGATAAACTGCAATTTCATTTAACCTTGGACAGGAACTTTAATAGCTTCTACGGGACAACTGTCAATACTTTCCTGGGTATACAGTGATTAAACTGCAACACAAGATGCATGTAATGAATTTTCTTCATTTGAAATTAGAATTTTCATTTTTAACAACTATTTGCATAAAATATGCTGAAAATATGGAAATATGTAAAGGCTTGCATGATCCTTAGATAGAAGTACATCAAGACAAAGGTTTTTAAAATATAAAATAATTAACAACACATTAGTTAACATATTGAAAGCTTCAAATAACCTTCTGCTTAGGAAACAAGACAACAAAAGACAAGAATCCAAACAAAGGCTTGATAATATGTCCTTAAGTTAACTCATTATGCATCTGATATTTGAAACTACACACTTCTTCAGGAAAGGCAATACTTAGAGGCCAAAGGATTAGCAAAGGTGGGGAAATACATTGTTTCTCAACTTCAATGGTTTCTAGAGACTCCTTTCAGTGCTTTTCTCCTCTAAAAGTAGAGGCTTATTTCTCCCTGACTCGAGTCTGTCTGCCTCAAAAGCACCACAGAAAAAAGAGTTAGTAAATCCACTCGATCTTGGTGCCTGGAGGTTACTAGTCCAGGTGAATGCCAAAAGGGACAAAAATTAAGACAAATATGGATCTAGTGCCTTTCCTAGGCAATCTGTTGTAACAGAGCTCTACAGAAAAGCTTTTTACCACTACCGTCATTCAAAAGATATTTTCATTTGTTGCCACTGATGACAATGACAGAACAGAACTGGATTACAAAAGACTGAGAAAATTGTTATTTCTAATTCACAAAAATCTACATTATAGGTATAGACTACTATTACAGGAACGAGCAAACAACGGCGGTCTCAACTTAGGGATCATCAATTATTTTTGCAATTTTTTTCTTTGGGTTGTTTTTTCTACAAAACCTAATTAATCTTAACGACAAAAAAATACATTCCACGCTTTCCCAGACTTCATTGATACCAGCGAAGAGCACTTCTGAGACAACTAGTAGTAACCTATCTGTAACAACACCAGCTAAAGTAACCTGATGCTGATCACTGTGGAAGATTTAGCAGCAATGTACAAATGTACACACAAAATAGGGAGTGGGTAGGAAGCAAATAAGAGACCAAGAATGATTCTATCAGGATCATGCACAGGTTGAGCTTAAAGATGGAAAGAGAAACTGGGGATAGTGTCACCAGGGCCAATATGAACACATAATTTAGAAGCAGATATTCAGAAACTGTATCTTGTGAAGGTAGGCAAAGGTAAAGTTTCCAAAACCTTCAGAAAACGATCATAACTGTCAGGCTAAAATGCTGTCTTGGAGAATTTCTATTCTTCAGCTGGTTCATTTGCAGGTAAAAATGCAAAAAATCCTTCAGTAAGAAGGAAAAGTAAAAAAAAAAAAAAAAAAGGCTTCTAATCAAAGGCAGAGCAAAACATTGGAAATAGGTTACAGGGTTGATGCCTGGAATGTGTATAAGTTTTCAAGTACTTAGTACTAAGTACTTTCCTTATTCTAGAAGAATATAAACAGATTGAAACCCAGCTTAGACTCCTCAAAACATATTAAATCACCTGCCATACTAGTGCTAACTCCCACATTAGGGTACCATAGAATTAATTGGTTTTTACTGAACTAGTGTTACAACTATGAGGTAACAGTTACTACTGGCAATTGATGCCAATGAATCAAACACTTTTTCAATATCTCAGTAGGTCTTCACTATGAAACGGACTGAAGCTCAATAGGGCCTGGAAAATCCTGGACAATCACAACAGCTCTGATGCAAACCATTACACGCTCAGGAAGTGCTCTGAGCTACCGATTGGCAAGTAGATGAAGTTAACATATCAAAGAAACATAACATGAGGTAGTAGCAGAGAAATTTGTTCAAAAGAAAGACAGTTGGTATTGTAGATGTGAACAAAGCAGCTTTGATCTGCTGGCTTAAGATTGACTTCATGTACATCGATAATTAAAAAAATTAATTTATGATTTGGCTATAAGCAGTGAAGTCTACTGTGAATGATCAAATAGTCTGCACAAAAGTTGCCTTATCATTTCCACCACTCATTTCTCAGGGGTCACTGAAGAATGAGGCATGAGGCAGGTTACAAAGCTCACTTGGGTACCACTGACAATCTAACCATGCCTCCAAAATGCAGTCTTCAACACAATCAAAACCCAAGTGTAGCTTAGAGTATCGTTTTCTTACTCAAATACTTTGATTGGTCTGGCAGTAACTCATATTTCAACTATCCAAATTCATTATATCTCTAGGAAACTAAAAACTTATTTGAGGTGAAATTTGCTTAAGTCCATCACAAATCATTCATACCAAATTAAAAAATGGAGTTCTGGCAATCCCACATATAGCCAAATCACTGGCTACAGATCACTGTGGATTGAGTCGTGACCAAGAGCTTAAATTGCATGCTGAGTTTAGGAAGCCAGGACTGGAGAAAAGGATGCTGCTCTTTTACTGCAGACTTCCATATTCAGTTGCCTTTTCTCTACTGAAGCTGCCCTGAATGCACCCAAAAAAATGTGTCGCTGTACCTGCTGGAAGGCACTGAGGAAGCTGATCATATGCTGACTTTTTTTTTCTCCCCAGTTTCTCCACAAGTTAAGTTTGAAGTTTACCCTTCTCACCAAGAAAAAATGGATTCTGTACACTATATGCCAAAAAAGGGGAGTCTGTGAATAACTGGAGACTTGCTATTCTATTTAAAGGATTGTAATGATCTGGACAGCACTAATTTAGAGACACTGGTGAAAGAATGCCTTGTACTTGCACTTGAACACAAATCACAGATTCCCAGCCAAGACAGTCGTGATTGTGTACTCTGCCTTCCTGCATAACACGCTACAGGAGTTCTTCCAACAGTTTTATGCCTCAAGCCACAGCTTGTGATAAAACTGTAGTGTACCTTCAGAAAAACATGCATGTTTGGTTTAATGTATAGAAAATCCACTACGTCTTTTGGCCGTCTTTTTCACTGGTTAATTGCGCTCCCTCCACAAAAGCTTCCAGTTTGAAAACAGCTGACTTTGACTTCTGACATTGAATCAAGTTATATGTGGCCTTTTATTTTTTATTGTTTATGTTTTGTTTCTTTTTTTAAACATCTTCTTGCCTCAGCTAATATCTTGCTATACAGAGGGTTATGGACCACAGTCAAGTTGTTTCTTCACTTTTACCTTTTAAATAAATTAAGTAGATTAAGTTCCTCCAGGCTGCCATGGTAAGGAGTGCTTTCCAAGGGTCCAATCATTCCTGCAGCTTTCTTCTGAATCTGTTCCAATTTTCCGTCATCTCTTTCAAAAGTTGATATATTAATGGGACACAACATTCCTATAGCAATGATGATGTGCTATAACCAAATCTAGGTACCCCTTTAGTATCAAAGAATATAATTTAAACTGAGACAAAAATGCATGTGAAGCTGACTTAGAAAGAGTTTCCTTTAATTATTATCAAAGAAATCTTTTTACTGGTAATTTAACATCCCATCACAGTAGAGTAAAGCCAGGAATAAATATGTAAAATTTTTAATTTGAAAAGAACAGCATGAAGCTTGAAGGCTGATTTAACAGATGCTGCTAAATTCAATCACCTGATGTTAAGTTGGAAAACACTTCCTTAGTGTCATTAGAAAACATTGTTGACCACAAAACTTGGGCGGAACTAATGCTGTTAGATTTCACATATATTGAAAAAATAAGACTCCTGGTCCCTAATCTATACTATGCCAGACAAATCAGGATGGAAATTAAGCCAAAAGAACAAGCAATGAGCAAGAAAACTTCAAAGGTTTATTTCAGCATGATTCCCTGTGTACTCCAGTTTAATAAAGGCAAGAGATTCATGTATCAGATAAGATGTCTTTAAATAAGAAGGAGCTTTTTCATTCTCTTTTTCAAACTGCAAATACATTCTATATCCCATGAAAATCTAAGGAACTATGATAACACTGGATATGACAGCTGTAAGGCTATAGGAACAGGTTTCTTGTCACAGGGATAAAGGCTTTTGGAGCAGATTTTGTGATCTTTGGGTTTGCCTGAGTCTTCCAATTTACTTGGCTGATATGACAGATTCAAAATCTCTGGATTATTTTGTCCCACCTTCTTCCATGTGCTTCTTGTAAAGAGGCTGCCTGCTGTGGTCTGCAACCCTCTGCCTGCACAGGTAGGTAAGTGGCAGTTTGCATTTACCCTTTTGTCCTTCCTACAGGGTCTCCATAGCACCAATTCTTTACTCCAGACTGAGGGAACTGGTGAGAAACATTAAGGGAACTCATAGGGAACATTTACATCCAGAGTGGTCCTGTCCTTAACCAGAAAAAAAAATTACTTGCAAGAGATCCAAACAGCGGGAGACTCCCCTTCTCCACCATGGATGGCAAAAGAAATACAGCAGGTACATCCTGCCACCCAAATGTGCATACCTGCATCTGGAGAGGCCAAATTCAGCCCTGAAATAAGATGGTTTCATGGCATCAGTATCTATTTAGGCATATTTGAGGGGAATTTCAAACAGGATGACATGCATTTTTTTTTGCCATGTTAATGCTATTACTAGTTTTACTCTTACATACTTAATGAATCTAAGTATAAAACTGGTAGATGAAGGTTTTGATTTATTGAGCTATGTCAGCCAAATTTTAGAATTACATTTATGCTGAGTTAATTCATACTGTTAAAGAAAAGCTTTCCAGCATATCAGCAGTACAAATATTAACTATAGTTACCCAGATCTCTAATGCAAAAGAGAGGAGAAAGATCAAAATGCTTTAAAGAAAAAAAGCAAAAGAAGAATTCATCTATTTAGGTATGCCAGCACTGTATCTTATTACCAGCCAAAACTCATTGACTAACAGGAATATTAAGGTAAGCTATTCCTGAAATTGAAAACAGAATCTGCAATCCAGCCAACAGATGCAAATTACTAAGATATTTTTGTAAACAGATGTTTGGAATATGTCTTTATGTCTTTTTACAGAAGACATATTGAAGTAGAAAAGTATAGAAGCCAAAATTATTTGTCAGTCTGTTTTCTACTTAACAGAATATTCTGAAGTTCAGATATTTTGATGAATAAAATATTGATAATATATATTTATGTAGTACCAGTGATTGGAAAGAACCAGACCTCAAGGCAATTTAAAAAATGTATGTAGGTCTGAACATATCCCTGAAGAAGCCTGAGAGGTGAATGGATGATGGACACATGTAAATATGGAGAGAGGTGGTATCAGTTTGTGCTTTGCTGCTGATTCTAGCTAGAGCAAGATACCACTACAGGTAACCCATGTAAAATATACCTTCTTGCAGAAGCAGGCAAGAGGAGTAAGGCATTCTATCAAAATCTGATGCTCTGCTTGAATTAGAATCTCCATCCCATCAATAAATGTTAAAGAGAAAATTGTGGTGTCTATGTGGGAAAGGAAAGGAAGGGAAGGCAAGGCAAGGCAGGGGAAGCCAAAGGACTCTAAATGCCTGAAAAGCCTATATGTTACATATGAATGTTCTGCAAGATTCTTTTGTCTATCTTGGAAAACATTAAAATAAAAAGGCCTGGTGTTCATGCTCCTAACTGCTTAATCAGCTGTTCACCACTGTGCAGACACACAGCAGTGTGACAGAGGACACACCAACTCCCCTTACTAACTTCAAAAAATTTAACTTAAAACTTTTGGTTGATTAAAGGTCTGTTGTGGGGCAGTGTACTTCTGAGGTATTCTTGAGATCCTCTAACATGTGCTTCAGAGCATGGCCTCAACAGAATATAACAGCACCAAAACCACCTGCCCAATGAACAGTGCTTTATTTTTATCTTTTTTTAAACTGTAAGAACTAAATGGGAAAGGATTTATCCAGAACTTTTATGCTTTGTTATATGAGCAGTCTTAAAAGAAAGAAACCATGTTGCAGAGCATTTGTAATTCAAATACTTATCTGGAGTTATTTATATTCTTGTCACTCCTCCCACCCCCAGCTAACATGGAGTCAGATTCTATTCTCAGTTAGCCCAATGAAAGTCCACTGAAATCAATGGAATTACTTGGATTCACTCCAATGCAACAGAGAACAATGGCACCGAACGTCACCATTGTCCTTTTGCACCTAGGCTGCTCCTTCAAAATACAAGTATTTCAGTAATTCCTGCTCTTTATTTTCAATGGAAATACATATGCTTTTTCTTCACTAGGAAATTTTAACTGAGTAGGGATGTCCAGTCTCTTTACAGATGCACCTTCTTCCAATGTGCTTGGTAAATAGTCTAAATTGACCTCCCTTCCCCCTCTCAGTACCTGGTTCCAATCACACTCAAATCATATTACTTATTATTCCTGCTATGAAAATCACCAAATACAGTAGGTAAAGATTTATTGTATCTCTTTAAGAAATAAATAATTCATTGAATACATTAGATGGAGTATTGTAGACTTTCTGAAAATCAACAAGATAGCTATTTCTTGCAGCTTACATGGTTTAGAATGCTTTTAATCTTGGAGTAGATAATAAGTTATGTTTCTGAAAAAAAATTAAAAAAGGGAAAGAAAAGGTACGGAAATAAACAGTACAGCTTTCTCCTCAGAAAAGTATCTGTGTTTAGAAAAGCATTTAAAAGTACAAACAAATCAAGAGTTTGCTTAAAACAATATGATTTAATATTTACCCTCTCCTGACAAGGAGTTTTCTCTGAAATAATCTTTAAATTAGCATAACAAGACAATCT
>WEIV01017972.1:29343-49522 GCA_013390005.1 Calyptomena viridis
CACTGTGCAGACACACAGCAGTGTGACAGAGAACACATCAACTCCCCTTTCTAACTTCAAAAAATTTAACTTAAAACTTTTGGTTGATTAAAGGTCTGTTGTGGGGCAGTGTACTTCTGAGGTATTCTTGAGATCCTCTAACATGTGCTTCAGAGCATGGCCTCAACAGAATATAACAGCACCAAAACCACCTGCCCAACGAACAGTGCTTTATTTTTATCTTTTTTTAAACTGTAAGAACTAAATGGGAAAGGATTTATCCAGAACTTTTATGCTTTGTTATATGAGCAGTCTTAAAAGAAAGAAACCATGTTGCAGAGCATTTGTAATTCAAATACTTATCTGGAGTTATTTATATTCTTGTCACTCCTCCCACCCCCAGCTAACATGGAGTCAGATTCTATTCTCAGTTAGCCCAATGAAAGTCCACTGAAATCAATGGAATTACTTGGATTCACTCCAATGCAACAGAGAACAATGGCACCGAACGTCACCATTGTCCTTTTGCACCTAGGCTGCTCCTTCAAAATACAAGTATTTCAGTAATTCCTGCTCTTTATTTTCAATGGAAATACATATGCTTTTTCTTCACTAGGAAATTTTAACTGAGTAGGGATGTCCAGTCTCTTTACAGATGCACCTTCTTCCAATGTGCTTGGTAAATAGTCTAAATTGACCTCCCTTCCCCCTCTCAGTACCTGGTTCCAATCGCACTCAAATCATATTACTTATTATTCCTGCTATGAAAATCACCAAATACAGTAGGTAAAGATTTATTGTATCTCTTTAAGAAATAAATAATTCATTGAATACATTAGATGGAGTATTGTAGACTTTCTGAAAATCAACAAGATAGCTATTTCTTGCAGCTTACATGGTTTAGAATGCTTTTAATCTTGGAGTAGATAATAAGTTATGTTTCTGAAAAAAAATTAAAAAAGGGAAAGAAAAGGTACGGAAATAAACAGTACAGCTTTCTCCTCAGAAAAGTATCTGTGTTTAGAAAAGCATTTAAAAGTACAAACAAATCAAGAGTTTGCTTAAAACAATATGATTTAATATTTACCCTCTCCTGACAAGGAGTTTTCTCTGAAATAATCTTTAAATTAGCATAACAAGACAATCTAACCTGTAGAAGGACTGTATCTAGTCAGGAGTACAACACATTTGTTATGAAATCTGGGATAAAGTGGGAATAAAACAAGGGGAGAAGCAGATATTTTTAATTGTGTTTACATGACTAGTAAAAAAAAATTAAAAAATATCACANCCACTACAGGTAACCCATGTAAAATATACCTTCTTGCAGAAGCAGGCAAGAGGAGTAAGGCATTCTATCAAAATCTGATGCTCTGCTTGAATTAGAATCTCCATCCCATCAATAAATGTTAAAGAGAAAATTGTGGTGTCTATGTGGGAAAGGAAAGGAAGGGAAGGCANAGTGTTAAGTAGATGACCAGTTTGAAATTACCAGATTGTGGTTTGATTACAAATAATAGAAAACCACAATGTGCACCAACTGGTCCAGGTCACTATAAAAATCCAAGCCTTTAGTCTTTCACTTAAAGACAGATGACATACTAAGAATAGACCCACATCCTTGAGTGAGACAGAATGAGTAAGCAGTCTTATTTTTCTAGGGGTCTTTAACAGAGATCAAGTAATCTTATCTAGGAATCTGGTCATAATTCAGAACAAGTTTACTAAGCATTATTAATTTGGATCAGGTAGAATTTCTGAAAGATTGAGTTTGCATCCAAAGGCATGTACAGTCAGTTTAATCTAACATCTGTGTCTTATAATTTGATTGTTGTGGATGTTGCTATTTCATTACAAATGAGAAAGGTATTCAGTCATGCTGAATGGGGATATTTTTATGTAAATATAGGAATTTTTGCTTTGGCAATAATTTCATTTCTGGGATGGAAGTTTATGTGATTCTCCAAATGCTACATTAACATCAAAAAAAAAAAAAAACTCTGACACAAAGTAAAGCCAAAAGACAAGCCTGTTACTCAGTCCCTGAACACATTTAATGCCTCACTTCTACCCAGCAGCCACTACAAAACTACACAATCAGGCAAAGGAGATGACTCAAGCCAAATTTGCTCCTGTTGTAAGTTCCCTGAAAATCAATACATTTGTTCCCAGAGTGAACCAGGCCACATTGCTGCTTTATGTAAGTGGTCACTGAGCTCACTGACACAAAAAGACTTTCATGTCTTTCAGAGGAAAACATAAAAATACAGAGATGATCACGCAAAATATTTACATTGAAAGTATGTTCATGTTGCAAATTTAAGCCCTTTCAACTTCAGGACAATCAGAATTAAGCTTGTCTTTGCAACCTTAATTTGAGCTCTTTGCACATATGCATGATAATAAGTCTTTAACTGCACAGACACGTACATCATTCAGTTCATAGGATGGACGATGCTCCCTGAGTGAGCAGCTGTTCAATATTCTTTTTATTCTTATCACTCAATATGTGGCTCCATGCCTTCCTTACCACACATCATTCAAACCCTGCACAGAATACTGAATTATTAATATCTTTATGGGTGTTTCTATACGTTCTCTAGTAGGATTTCTGAGTGCTTCCTAAGTATTAATTAATTTACCTTTAAACCTGAGAAGTGAGACTTTACTATTAGACTCACTTTACAGATGGGGAACTGAAGTGCTGAGCCGTTATGGCCAAGATTGATGAAAATATCTAATAATTTGGGGTCCTCAATATGATGTGCTTAGAGCTAGATTTTCTAAGATGCTTAGCATTTTTATGGTACTTTATACACTTAAAGCAGAAATTCCATTGATTTCAGCAGCATCTGTGAGTACTCAGCACCACTGTGAATCAATTCTGAATATCTGGAGTTGTGCAGTCAGTGAAGAAGGAATACACAAGAAGTGCATTCCACCGATAAAACTTCCACTTCAACCACATGAGGAATCCGAGTCTACAACAGGGACAAGATCAGGTTAGTTGAGGGGTCATTTCTAGTGTTACACTTTCAAAAGAATCCTTTTATCCATCATAACATACAGCTGTTTTCACTAAGAGAGATTGCTGTCTCCCTTTTCTGATTTCATTTATGGCAACTTCTCACTTTTTCATGATATTCCATCAGATGACAGCCTTTTATGTTAAAGTAACCTGGCTTTTTCCCTGAGAAGACCCTGTACCTCAGCAAAGTGGGAATGCTGTAAAAAAAACCAAAACCAAGAGTGACTGTGTATTTTAAGACTGATTCATAACATGAAAGGGGACACTTAAGGCTGTCAAGGAAAGCTTAATTCTGTCCATTTCTAACCTCTCAGTTGAATGCACAACCTTCAAAGGTTTTTTTATACTAATTTTTAGTATACAGGTTTTTTAACTTTTTTTTTAAACTAAACAGGATTTCTGCTTTGTAGATCCACACTTTTGCTTCAGGTGGCATAAGTGACATCTTGTGATTCACATCATCACCTTCTATAAGTCAAGATGATATAGGGGCAACAACAGTGGCAGTTACAGAGCTCCATATGAACCCACTGTGGGAGTGCACATGACATCTTGCCAGTAGATTTTACACCTGTTTGCTTTGGAGCCACAAAATCTTAAGGCAAATATTGAGGGGAGTTTGTGCTGGTAGTGTCCTTCTCCATCTAGTATACTTGCTTGTGATCCTACATCTTCCTAGTTTTGAGGTCCATCTGGATCTATTAAAAAAAAATAACTGTAAAATCATTATTTAAAATATATAAATGATACTTGTTCCTAAAATTAATTTTGGAATTTATGGGATTTTAAAGTCTGATCCATTCTTTTCTTTCAACTTTTTTAAGGTGTTAAGATTTGGCAGATGACTGGTATGGTAAATTTCCCAGTTTTAATGGAAAATTTGATGACATTATAAAAAGGATAAAAAAATGAGTCTTAGAATGGAAACTATGGAACTGCCTCAGCTTCAGAATTTTGGAGGAGGTGAGGAGTGGACAATGAAAGTATATCTACTTCTGGTCAAATTCTGACTCTTCTCATCGCCTTATTTTCTTGTTATTACTCATATCCCTTTGATTAAAAAAAAAAAAAGGCTAAATTTTTTACCCTGATAACCATGGGCTTTTCTTGTGATAGATTCTCTTTACACATGACCATATCCTATATTTGGCTACTTTATGATTTTCACCCTGCTTTGCAACTTGATTTCCTTTCAAGAAACATGTGGCTTTTTCCTTGGGATGCATTTAATACCTACACAGAGAGGCTGTCTGTGAATAGGCAAGGATTTGGCAGCTATAGCCACTGTACTCTGTTTCTTAGCAGCCTGTTGAAACTCTAATGACTGATCTAATAAGCCAGAAGTATTAGAAGGTCAAAGCGAACAACATTGCTCAGTTTGACCTTCCATTATTTATGGTTTGTCACATCAGCTATCAAAGCTCCAAGGCAGGAGCTGATAAGAAGCTGAATCAGCAGCACAGGCATGACACGGCAACATTCTTGCTTTGTCTGAATAGCGACCCTTAGTTTTGGTGACCTGTGCAACCACCCATGACACATGTCCCTTAAGGTGGTCCCTGCCTCTTCACTATTTTATGTAGAAAGTCTCTTTGTAATGTTTAGAATTAACAATACAGTTGGCACTCAACTTTTGTTTTCCTTTCCCTAAAAGTTCTAGACCCCTAAATAGTCTTTGGATTCAAAGGCTCCTCTTTTGCTAACAAATCTATTTTTCCACTGTTCAGACCATAATTTAATCGTTAGATAAATGATGTGGTTCAAAAAAACCAACCACAGCCTAAAACTCAGAGGTAATTGCACCTCCTTCATTTGAGACAGAGGGACCTCACCCCAGCAACAAAATTGCTTGATAAAGCAAAGACGGGGCTGGAGAGAGTGAATCAGTTCCTAAGATCAGCTCCTGTCTGTATTTTGGCACAGAGAAAAATGGACTGGAGCATGGTGGAGCAATTCAGTGAGTGAGTTTTACAGTCTTCAGTATGTCAGATTCTCAGTGGGATCACAAAGACGGCAAGAGGACAGCTACTGGCATAGCCAGGCCATGGAATGGCATGGATGCTAAAGGGTCTGAGAAGCCAGTGTACACACTCTGTAATCCAAACCAGAAATGGATGCAAGACAACCATCCAAGTATCAGGTATTTGAATGTCGTTCACTTGTATGTAGATCAGGGTAACCACATTAACAGCTATTTTCTTTGTTACATTATTTTTTATGCTGTTGTGGTACAAATAAGAATGTGGTTTTATTGGATACTGATGTAATCAATGGTAGTGTTGCTCCTAACTTTGAGAGTGAGAGCAGTTTTTTCTGGAAGCTGACGAAGTAACAGTCTTGGTCAGGTCATTAAAGGCTACAAATTTGTCTCTGCCTATTTCCCGTAATTTAACAAATTGTGAAAACATACCTTTGAAGGTTGCCAATCCAAAGCACAAATGACATGTCATAAGTAATAAGAAATTTAAGTGTGATTCCTTTTCATAAGACCAAGACAAATGCTCTGAGTTGCTTCGTTGTCTAGGTACTCATTAAACTCTTCCTAAGCTTATTAACTTTCAGGATCTGCTTCCTTGAAAAGATTTAGAGTAGGGACACAGTCAAAACATCCCCAAGGCTAGTTACAATGTTTTAACTTGCAATTTTATTGTGTCACAATATTGATGTTTTCCCCAAGCTATAGACCCCAGAACAAAATGCTCTTGCAAAATTCACAGCTCTCATTAAAAACACACACAACAAAACCAAATTCTATTCTGCACTGTTTCACCAAAAAAGGCTTAAAATGGGTGTACATCCCAACTCATAAACCAGAAGGAAAACACAAAGTACCTAATATGTATCATCTCATCAGAAGGCTATGCAGAATTATCAATGGTTTGTTCGCCTTCTATTATAAAACTCTGGAAAACCCCCATACACAGTTATCTGGAGAAAACTTATTGAATATTTCTATTGGAAAATGAAATTTGCAGGCCAGAGTTGGCTCAGTTTACTTTCTAAATAAGACAGCTGACAGGACTGTCTTTTCTGAACAATAAGGCCAACAACTAGTTCAGTTACATGTTGTCTCCTCCAGCAGACACATGTAGGAAGATATTCACCTTTGGGCAGTCTAGCAAGTCCCTTAGCCTCCTTTAAGCTACTGTCCTTTTGACTAAAAACTTCCCTCCTGCTCCGAGAATCAGATCCCAACACTATGGAAACAGAGACCTGAGGAGACATCAAATCAATTGCTGTCTCTGAAAATCTGGGGACCTAGATGGAGATAAGTATGTCACTCCACACAAGGCACCATTTTTGTAGTTGTTGATGACACTTTATTTTACTGTGTGTAATAGCCCCATCCTAAATATGATCTGATATGGCCTAGTAAGGTCTCATTATTCTAGCACTTACTATCAATAAATCCCTTGAGATTAGACTGCCATTTCTGTGAAAAATGTAATTAATTATTTCTGTTTAGAAAGCCCTAAATGAATCAAGACTAGCCTTACTAAGAAACTGCCTCCTTTCTGCTGCTATTCTTCAAAGATCAGCAGATAAACAGTAGGTAGAGCTCTTGAATCTAAGCAGTAGGTAACAGTGTGACTAGGCTGCTGAGCTGTCCTTTCAGTGGCAGCATGGATGTAAGCCAAATCAAAATCACTGTTACCACAGCCTAAACTGAACCCAGGCATATGACAGCCTAACTTCTGACCGTGGATTCTGCTGGACAGCAGAACTGGGTTTCACAAAGCCTGAATCCCTCTGCGTATTTTGCACTTCAGGCATTCCCCCAATTTCGGGACTGTGAAACTGAAGTTATAGGTCATGAGGTGTACGCTTCACACAATTGCTGCTGAATAGGATTCTGAGGTTTATCACAGTAGCTCTTAATTGTGATTATAAGAAAAGCAATACACAATCTACTATCAGCTACTGGTTTACCTACTATTGGAAGAGGACAGTACAATAAATTCAAAAAATTACTTGAATTTCTGTTCTGGGTTTGGTTTTTTGTTTGGGATTTTTTGGATCTGGCTTGGTTTATTTTTGTGTTTGGTGTCTTTGGGGGTTTTTTTTGCTTTTGACTAATTTGCTGGATATTAAACCAAAGGTAATGAAGTTAAACATTTTTTTATGTGATAGCGCATTCTTGCTAGCCTCTTCCATCCCCTTCTTTTCCTCCTCAATCCCTTCCCTCTCTCCTCTACTACATAGAGCCACTTTTGGGTATGTAGTAATATAAGTAACATTCAACCTGTAAGAATATTTTCTGCTTTATTCTCATGAATACATTTGCAATTTACATGCCTAAGTATAAATTATTGGTAACCACTTTACTTACAATTAAAATGTGTTTTATTAACAAAGGCAGACTAAGCTAATTAGATATTTAAAAAAAAAAAAAACCACACAAACCCAAAAACCCCACACATAGTAGGATCAAAATTTCAAAGACCTTTTACACTGCGATTCTACTATTCAAGCAGTTGGAAAACAACACAATTACATGCAAGGGCTTGTAGAGACTTGCTTAATGCATGATGAACATGCTGACCAAACACACAGTCCTCCTACCTCTCTGTCCCAGAAGTATCTGAAAGGAAGAGGACAGCTGTAGTCTTCCTGATTTTGGGCCATCACAGAGAATGGGATGACAGATGTTGAGCTATTCTTTCAGTGCAGGCGGGAACTCCTTTCTGTCAAACAAAGAAGATTGACAGTCTCGGAGCCCAGTTTATTTGTATAAAAAAGCCAGCTGCTTCTTTAACAGTTGAAAGCTGTATTTCTAGCATAGCAGAAAGTAGATGAACAAATTAATAGCTACTAACATGATGTTTTCTGTTGAATGATTCTGTAGAAACAGTAATTCCACAAAAATGTAGCATAGACTTAATGTCACTTTTCCCCATGGAATGAAATGTGTATCTACTACTGAACATACCAGATTTCTAAATTCGTACTTGAAGCTGTCTCCAAGTTTGTGCAAGATCCAATTAATGCTTACTGCAATCATATATAAAACACTGACTGCATCGTAATAAAAAATAACTCCAAGGTTTCTGCGATGAGTGATTTTTTTTCCTCCAGTGTAAAGAAATTTCTAATTACCAACGAATGGACTTTAACCATTTCGGAAAATCCATTTAGTATTTGATATGTCTTTTATCTACTTTGAACATGGCATGACACAAACTGATATTTAAAGGGTCATTCTTTACAGTACTATTCAATTTTTCGTTAGCCAAGAACGTCTAAGGAAAAAAAGTAGTTTATGCCATAAAAGTCAATTTTGAATTGCAGTGTCTGAAAAATACGGAGCTTGCACACAGACTAACTATGGTCCAATTACACACCTGTCTTAGTCACTAAAACTGCCAATTCCTTTTGATTAACTATCATCACACTGAACCTCCATGGCCGGATCGGAGCACGGGGAGGCATGTCATTTACTGAAATCTACCTGTATAAGCTTTGCTTGCGTTACTTTGAAAAATTACGGTTTGGGTTTGCTGGTGACGACAACGTTGCTCCGCTCCCCTCGTCGCCGCTCGGGCTGGAGGCGGCGGCCCCGTCCCTCCCAGCGCGGCCGCCTTTNAGCGAGGGGACGGGCGTGATTGAGGAGGAGGGTCGCTGCTGGGGGTGCGTGTGAGTGCACGGGGCAGAGCGCCGGGGTCGGGGTTCCCTCATGCCTCTCCTGGGGACTAAGGCGGCAGGTTGTTGTGGAAGGGTTGGACACACAGGGGTGCTCCTTCTGTACATACTGGTAGGTCAGGACTTATCTATGTAGTCTGTGTGCATCACTGTGACTTGGGAAGAGGGGGGCTGTGGGTCGGGCAGGTCACAGATGCGGTCTGTCAGAGAAGCCCAGGCTCTCTGCCTGAACTCAGGAGTCCCTCCAATGAAGCATGTTTCTTCTTTACATGCTTAGGCCCAGCCATTTCAGCTTGGCACAAGTGTTTAGCACAGTGCTGCTTCCAGCCCGGAGACAATCCTCTCCTTCACCGTGGCAAAAGTCTGCACTTGCGCATTTATTTTTTCTTCCCCTCTGTGAAAAAGGCAACTACAGTACACTTTGGCTGAGACTGCTCTCAGTGTTTGAAGGACAATTTTATAGTTGCACAATAGTGAGCCAACTTTCAGAAGAGCAATGAGTTTTGCCATCAGACTGGTCACTCTGGCCTTTTACCTTATAGCTCTTGTACAGAGCAGTTGTTAGACTATTAGCTGAACACCATGGGAGCAATGGCTTTGTTTTCTCCTTGTGATTTTCTCCTTGAGCAGGCATCAGCATTCTGTGTCCACTGGCTCTAGAATGTGAATCTGCATGTTCTCTTTGGAGCTGGGTTCATGGATTGCACTCCTGTCACCACTTTGGCCTTTTCAACAGCCTATACTGCACCTTGTCCAGCAGAGCTCTTCCCCATCTCTTCCAGATGGAGGTTTTTCTCAGATTATGGCAGGAATCCTGAATCCAAATGTCAGCTGAAGATGTTCAGAGCTTCCTGCTGTTCTAAACCAAACTTGCCTGTCCACAGCTCACAGGTGTACAGGGCACTGTCTTACAAATATTAGAAATAGGGCAGAGATTCCTACCCAAAGAGAAACAGACCCATGTGTTGGGCCCTAATGGAGTCTGACTCTTTTGAGAAACCTTCTGGTATGTCAGGCCAACATAATCTAAAAATGAATAAGTAGACCCAGTCACATGAACAGATACAACATGTCACACTGTTTCAACATGAAAACTCAAGATCTTCTCCAGCTCATTGCACAGCTCCTGAAATGTCTTTCTAGTTCCCAGTACGGTTATTCTCCTCCATCATCTCGCAGGTGTCAGGAGTGCAGAGATGTTTGTGTTCAACAAGGGTAAAGTCAGTGAAAAATTTATCCACTGTGAGTGTGAGCAGACTGAGGTTAAGGCAAACATCACACAGGATAAATGTCCTGATTGCATGCTGGGTAAGATATCAGCTGGGAGAAAAAAACACTTTGACACTAGCTGTGTTCCTCCCAAGCACAATCCCAGTGATGACTTGCTTGTTCCCCAAGTAATAATGAAAAAAATGAACCTGTTAATGAAAATACGGAATACCATACTTCCATTCAAAGAGTACTATATGTAGTCCAGTGAATCCATACCGTAACAAGCTGGCATGAAAAAGTGAATCCCCTTGGATTTTTTAGGATTTAGCAGGTACTTGGGGCATTCTTGAAGATGTGAGCAGAAGTATTCTACCATGGAAAGAAAAACATACCATGGATAAGGAGATGTTACCAGCCTATCTCTTCAGGGGTGGATTTATGATGTGATGGCAAGAGGGAAGAATTTGCCAAGGTGATCTGGATCCCCGGGGAAGGGGGGCAGGATGCGTCCCTCCCTCTGTGAAAGTAACCCAGACCACGAGGAACAAAGAAACCCCAGGTGTCAGGATCGCTCCCTCCGGGCTCAACAAGCCCCGGCCGGCAGCGCTACGGGAGCACTCCAGGGAAAGGATTGTCTCCTTCGCCGGTATGCGGGAACAACGGGGCTGGGGAAGCCGTCGCTTCTCGAGAACACCTCACATCTGCTTTCGCCTCGGCCATTACGTCCTTCTTAAATACGTACACATATAACATATACGTACCGCTCTGCTCCTCTGCATTGCCTTTGAAGGTGTTTACCCAGAGAGACGGCATTGCTGCAGCGCTTTATTACAATATAATGCACTGGGGGAAAAAAAAGAAGGGGCTCATTATTGTGGTTGATCAACGTCAGGAAAGCACATGCCTGACCTTTCATTTGTACAATTAATTGTTCCAGCAGAAAGAAAATGAGTCTTAATTGTGCACAGCTTCCTAGAGGATCTGCTGTGTGTGTCCCTGTTCGCTCAGGCTAAAATGCTGCAAAGTTTTCGGGAAGGCTTTTACTTTTCACTAGGGCAGAAACAAGAAGAAAGGAAGATCGTTATATCCCACCCCTCTTCTCTCTCAGTGAGAAAGGATATTGAACTATAGTCCTATTTCAGTGAAGTGCAGCACTTCTTTCAGTTTTGTAAAACGTATTTTTCTGTATTTCCAGTGCTATTTCACGCCCATAATAAGGAAATATTTTATAACGCAAAGCTAAACTCCATTTCAGAGTCGAGGGTTAGCCCAAAGCTGCACCTTAAACCAGAGCTCGAAATTTGGCTGTCAAATCACGTCGATAGCAGTGCGTGGGTGGTCAGGGTTAGGAACGGGACTTCCCAAGCCCTGCTGTGCTGGTGTCCAAATGGTGTATGTGCTGCTTGCGGGCTTCGAAGGGGCAACTCACTGTGTCCTCACGCGGGAGTGTCGGCATCCATATCCTCACTCGGGGAACAAGCCTCTTTGGTCAATGACTGGGGACATCACCCACGGGGAGCGGAGGGACGGAGCGCCGGGGGTGGGGTCGCGCCCGGGACGCCCCCGCCTCGCCGTGGGGCTATGGATAGGCTCGGGCCGCGGGGTGAACTGAATTCCTCTCACGGCACTGACAGTCTGCCGCCCTGGGGGGGCCGAAGTCCGCGGGAGACTGGAGTTTTGCTCCTTTCGGAAACGCCGGAAAAATCCTTTTGTCTGGTCCCTGTTGACGATTAATAACCCCCGGCACCGATCCTGCCTTCGGGGAGCCGCGGGGTTCAGCCCGCCAGATGAGAAGGGATCGGGCCCTTTCGGGGCGCGGATGAGATCCTGCCTCGCGAATGTGACCGTCTTAAACGCACATCTTACTGATACCGACTTTTAATCTCTAAATCACAATGGGACACATTCTGTGTTCCTTAATAGAGCACAACGCCCATTGACTTCTGTCCCATTGACTTCAATGGGAGTTTCGCTCCATTAAGAACTGCAGAATTTGGCCTAAACTGATGGCAATAATTTTGCTGCCGGCAATGGAGCTTCAAAGCCGTCTCTAATTAGCCGACGAGCAAGAATCGTTAAACATGCTGTACAATTCTGTGTGTGCTACGTAGGGGCTGTGGAACAGCTGAGCTGAGCAGACCCGGCGAAGCTTAGAAGCTGTGTTCAGAGAAAATTCCAGCTTTCAGGAGACAACCTGCGGACAAGAATGTCTGACGAGCCACTTCATATCTGCTGCGTTAGTGTCCGAGAGAGAGAAAAAAGCGCTCTGAAAAGTTGTGAAAGATCTAATTATACGCTCAGCTTTTGCCCCCTTCGAAGAGGCATTTAAAGAATCACAATATACGCTGCTGCTCCTATTTATCAAAGATAAACCCAATTAGTTCTGTTTATCCTTAGCCTGGAGCACTCCTACCTAACGAGTTACATTAAATCCTGGACTGCCATCGAGCAGTGAACAACTGTAGTTTGGGCTGGAATGATCTTCACTACGATGTGGCACCTCCACTTCTAGCTTTATGACGAGCAGTTTTCTCAATACGGGGAGGAGGTGGGGGTGGGGTGTGAAGGGGGAAGCACAACAGAAACAATTTCAATCCACTTCAGTTGAATTCAGCTGTAAAGGCACTTTCATTACACGACGTTCCTGCCATTGGTGGGCACAGTCTCCTTCCTCAATTCCGCAGCTGTAGATTAAGCAGCGCAAACCAGTATTTCGCAAAGATTGTTATTTAATAATCTAATTCGTATATACGTACAATTAAATCCCGGCAAACTGTCTTATATCTGTAAATTTTCATTTGGAAAAAACATTTTCTTCTTGAGATCAAATATTGAAGCAGTGAAAATGGAGCAAATGCTTGAGATCCTTCAAAGTGAAATGCAGGAAGAAGAAAATAATAGTTGTTAAATAGCATAAACTTTTAAGGCGATTAATGAAATTTTCTGGAGGAACTAACCCATGTGAGAAGAAAAACCTCCCAAAATATCTAGGCATGTCCAGAATATCAGTCATCTATGTTTTTTTTAAAAATGGTTTCGGAAGTTTTGGTCAGTATTCTAGGCAAAATATGCTCAACAGATGATAGTGGAGATGCAGCCAGAAAACAACTCCAGCTATTTAAACTGCCAAATGAGACATAAAGCCGCATTGTAAAAATCATCTGGAAAACAGGTTTTTCTATTGAAGTCGCTATGTGTTAATTACTGTGATCTGGAAGAGCTCTGTATCTAAACGCCTGGAAGCCGACTTTCACCCCGCATATGTAAATGAAGAAAGTGCTGAATCTAAGCCAGAGGGTTCATGTTCGGATTCATTTCCGTGCATGCCTAGACATTAATATGTGTTCATGTAGGGTTCGTACAGTACGAGGTGTTATTTCCTTATAAAGAAACACCAGGTCTCGCTTTCCATTCTCCTTACAAAATTATTCGCATTATTTATGCTACATTGAGCGATCTAATTTCTTCGTGATAGTCAGCTAATTGCTCTGGCAGGTAATTAGAAGCGGTTTACAACGCAAAGGGCTTTTGCGGTGGCCCTCGGATTATTAAGTTGCTCTGTAAATTATACCATATTTGCCGAAGAGAGGGAGGGGGAAGGGGCTATTGAGAAGTTCTTCTCCTGCGATCAGAGCTGAAACACGTCCCCGTCCACCCCCCAACACTTATAAAAATGGGGGGATGGGGCTCTTCCAGGACTCGGAGTCGAATTATTCTCAAGCACGCGATCTGAAGCCCATTTTGTTCGTGCTCACTGGTCCAGAATAACTTGGCCATAATGGCCGGGAATGGGCCAGGTCTGCAGCAAGCTTCCTGCGCCCTGGCAGCATCCAGCAGGCATGTGGGAAAAGAATGGCTTAAATGGGGACATCTGTTCAGTGTTGCTCATCTCGCTCCTGCGGCCAGGTCGGGTTAAGAGAATAACCTGTTCGCCACCTTGCCTCCCTCCCGCTGCTCGTCTGCCCACCCCCCGAAGTTAATAAGGCTGCTGGGGGTGGGGGAAGGGCGCGAGGGGGTGACCTAATTGCTCTGCCATACAGGCAAATAACGACATGGAAAGGTGGCAGCTACATTGTGAAAGGAACAGTAAATATATCAATATTGGGTCTCTCAAGTCAAATCCCAGGAGTTCTGCATTCAGGAGAAGGCTGCGGTGCACACCAAGTGCGCGAACGGATGTGGGCTAAACTTTCCTGGCATAGTGCTTCGAAGGTACGTCTTTCCCAGATGATCAGGAGTTCTTCCACTCCACAAACGGCAGCAAGCGAAGATCTTTTAATTTTCTTTTTTCAAATAGACACTTTTGTGCAGTTGGAAGATCAGAGAAATAAATACATACATGCATGAGTGGAAAGCTCTCCTTTTCTTCTATGTTCTTTCCAGGCTACGATTTTGGGTGGATTAGGACTTGTATATGCAAGTGTCCATCACACACACATTTATATATGAGCACATATACACAGGCGCCCATATATGTATATATATATATATGTATGTATATGTATATGTATGCATGTACATACATATGTATGATTATATATAAATAGCATGTTATACAGGGTATGACCCAGCTTCAGACATGCTGTCTAATGGAAACGTCCTGTCTTGCACACCGATTTTTCAAACGTTTACTATATCTTGTCACCCGCTTTTAAAGCTTGTACTATGATTTGAAGTCGTGTGGTTAAACCATCGGACCCAGAACAGCTCCTAGATTATTTGTAATTAAACACAATTCCCAAAGTAACATTTATCTTCCCGAAACTGCGATTGCAATTGTCAACCGTCTGGAGGAGACGCGGAGTAATCTGGAAGCATTACCTCCTCTCCTAACAGAGCAGAATGAAAAGAAATCAATACCGCTGAAGAGAAGAATTTAGTAGTTTTTAAGTATAAGTCGTGCTTGGGAGAAGGTGATACATTATAGGAAAAAACAGAAAGCAGCTTAAACAAATCTATTCTAGACAGAACCAAAGGACCGGTGGCGAGGGCTCCGAGCTCTGCCCCTCCGATGTCGGCGCGCCCAGCCCGGGCGCTCGCTCTCCCCTCCGGCGCCTCCTGGTACTTACATGACCGCCTAGGAGCCGCCGATGCGTGCACAGCGATAACGTACCGGGAGGGACGGTCGGAGGGAAGGGGGCAGAGAAAAAAAGGGGAGAAGGAGGAGATGCGGATCGGATCTGGGCGCACACCGGCGATGTAAACAGAGTGGGTGTGAAGGTGCCTCTTCCTCTCCCTGCCCAGCCAGGCAGACACCAACATGTGCACGATGTGTTCCTGGGCTAATTTAATTACAGGGATCTTTCGAAGGCGCAGCCAGCTTTTTTGTTTGGTTGCTTTTGTTTTGTTTTGTTTGGGTTTTTTTTAAACACAGATCCAGACAAATAAATAAATAAATAAAAGGAAAGACATCGATGTGAATCCCCTCTGTCGGCTGCAAGCAGACAGGTCGGCGTGTTCCCTGGCCGAAGTGGCTCAGCGAGAAACCTGGGCTCTGCCAGGCACCTCTCCGCCGGCTGCACGGGGGGAGCAGCCAGGCCGCACATTGCTGGAGAACGCGGGGCTGGCAGAGGGACGGGGACCACGGCTGGTTTGGCGGGTACCTGAAACAGTTTGCACCGATGGAAAAAAATAACGCCGGTAACGCATATAGCAACAGATGCAGGCACCGGCGTACACGCACTGTCCGCTGTCGCCGCTCTGTACCAGGTGCCCGACAGCGAGCTCCGGTCTTAACGAAAGTGCCCAGTGAAGCAGTGACAGAAACGTCCCAGGTAAAACACAGGCAATGCAGAGGTGCAAATGAAGGTTAAAGAACGACATTAATCACCCCCTTTGCTCAGCGACCTCCAGGCACAGCATGGTCCTTTCTGGCTGGTGGCTGTTTTGTTTAATTTACTTGCTATTCCCCCTTTCTCCGCGCCCCCTCCAAATCGAGCCCTCCTGCGCCTGGGAGCGTTGGTTTTCACCCCTCGGTAAATCTTCCAGGTGACAGGTTAAGGTGTCGGGAGAAGGGGACACTTCCTGGCCCCCACCTACCCAGGGCAGCAGGTGAAGGGCGATGGGGCAAACACGGGGGGAACACAACTTCTTCCAGCGCACGGAGCTCGAGGAGGGCGAGGACAAGGCCCCCGCCCAGGGGCTTTTTTCCGTGACCACGGGAGCGGAGCTAGGAGCCACTGGACGCAGAGGAGCCGAGGCTTCCTCTTCCCTGGACGCTTGAGAGACAGCGGAGCGGAGCCTCGCCGCCGGGAAGGCGACAGGAAAGTACAGCTTTCACCCGTGTGCCTCTAAACTGGCTCAAGGGTCGCGTGAAACGCGTTCTCTCGCTAACACCGACATCCAGCACACGGCGTGGTCAGCGAGCAGTTTAATTTTTCCAGCTGTGCCTTTTCAAATAGCACAGACCTCTGTTTCCTCCGAGAGAAATCTCCCCTTACGCCCCGGTAGCGCTGTCTGTAGACAGGCGAGGACCCCTGGTACAGGGGTCTATCCATCTCTGTCCGCTTGCCTGTCGCAGCGCAGAGAGCCAGGGTTTGTTCCGAGGAAAATCCACCCCCCCCCTCCCCAAAAGGTTAGCGCCAGCTATCCTTGTGGCTAAAGTTCGGAGATTGCTAATGTACATTGTAGGCACAAGATGTTAGTTAGACTTGAGCAAGTTGTTCCCAGGATGTAAATTAGGTCCCAAAAGCTGTTGTCCAAATCGAAGAAACAGAGAAATTAATCTGGGAGACTATCCATCATAGGCTGTAATAAAGGGAGCGACATGGATGAGACAGATGATATGATTAAGGAGCTGTGGTCGTTTTAATTAACTTTTTGCTGTCCTGTAATGATCAAACTGGTCAACAGACCCGGTCAATAAGCATGTTAATATCAAACAAATAAAACCAGGGATGATTAAAAACCTCCTGGTTTATTAAATTTGAAATTCAAATGAAATTTATGCTGCAGATGCATACAGAATGCTAATAGATTTTAGCTTTATTGAGAGTGGATCCCACAGGTTTTCAAGAAACGGCACGAACATTTATCTACTCCCATACATTAAACTTCAAATGGGGGGGAAAAAAAAAGTTTTAATTAATTTTGGGAAAACCTCTATTCTCCCCACTTCTCCCTCCGTCCCGCCCCCACCTGCATATTATGTTGATGTACTGCACCCTTAAGTGCAGTGGTCAATAAAGCAAATGCAAACAAAATTGTAAGCTTCCTTAAATCCTTTGCCCAGCAGGCAATGTATACAAAGGGGGAAGGTTACAGATGTTTCGGTGGCGAATTCAGGAAAGATCAGCTCATTGCTCTTAAAGTTCAGAAGCTGCTGTTTTTTTCAATTTCAGGAAAATTATCAGAGTAACAGGAGGGTGCCCACTGGCAGGAGTTTTGTGATTTCTGTTATAATGTGTTTACCTTTTTTTTTTCCCCTCTCAGTTGACTTCCCTTGTAAAGACTTTGACTACTATTTTTACAGGGAATTTTTCATAATTTCCAAGACGGTGCTTTTAAAGGAAAAGCGCAATAAAATTTAAGGATTTTTCGACCCCAAATCAAAAGAGTCAGGGCAAGCATCGGAACAAAAAACATGAAAAAGACCAAGAAAGGACACGCTTCCTCTGGGCAGACAAATGTGGACAGAGTATGGATGGGAATGGAAGACCCACCCGGCGAGGCTCTCCTAAAAAGAGATATATCACTAACGACTTCTTCCTCGGTGGATGGCAAAGTCTCTCAGACTTTCTGGGGCTGAAAGGAATGCGTGTCGATCTTTTTACCTAACCTGGCACACCACAAAATCCGATTTTGTGTTCCTCTAAAATGTAACGCTCATTATGCTTGTTTTGCTCTTACGCTTTCTGATCTATGTCTTAATAGTTCTTCCCCATCTCCAGCAGATAAAGAAAGTAGAGATAAAAAGTTAATAAGCATTCATACAAGGGAGTATCTCCGGGAAATGTTCTTTGCCTCTTCGCTGGTGATAGTATTGATTAAATTAAACCCGAAATTTACACAAGTGTGCGTTAGGTCTGTAAAATGAATACCATTATAGAAGAAGACCAAAGCAATGAAGTTAATTCTTTTTTATTTGTTAAACGGAGTTCCCTCCTTCCCCCACCCCTTCCTCCTTCTGGGCTGGCCTGTCACGCCTTCTCAACAGGCTAAAATCATTCAGAGCAGCTCGCAGAGAGAAACGCGACATTTATAGTAACCGTCAGCCTTCAGAGAAAGAAAGCAGTTCATTAATTTACTTCACTCTTACTTCAAAGTATGATAATGTACGTTACCCCCTTGATCAATAGATATGATGTACAGTCAATATCCCCACGACAGGGAAGTGGGTCAAAACCGGGGCCGAGAGAAGGAGAAAAACAGTCCCTGGGAAGCTAAGCAAAGCCGCGGGAAACCGGCGGGGGTGAGAGCACCTGGGCGAGCGGGGTCGGGCCGGGGCGGCCCCCGCGGGCGGCTCCCCCAGGGAAAGGGGGAGTGGGTTCTGCCCTTCTCCGCAGCCGCCTAGCGCTGGGCGAGGAGTCGAGGGGAGCAAAGCGTGCACTTTCAAGGTGCTCCGGGACAGGACAGCGAGGCCGCTGGGCAGCCAGCCCCTGATTGTGCCAGTGCCGCTCCGGTAGATTCCGGCTTATGAGACCCCACCGCGAAGAATCACGCCTTAGACCGCGGGTCTGCGAGGGCGGGAAGGGAGGGGATGGTAGGCAGCTGTGGCCCGAAGCGTTTCCCTCCCGTGCTGGGACAACGAGAGAGGCAGGACTAAGCAGAGGGGAGCTGGGGAGATGGACCCCCGTGGAGAAACGCGATGCTACCGCACTCGTCAGTCCTTGCCTATGATCATAGTAACGCTGAGATGCTGCTGATGATATAAAATTCAGATATAAACTTCTCCGCGGGGGAAAAAAACACCAAACAACAGAACAAACCCCAAAACCTGTTGTCAGATTACGCGCACGGGGCGGGGGGTGATGGAAAGGGGCGGCCGGGATGAAGCAGTCCGACCTGGGGTTAGCGGTCCCTGCGGACCGGGACCGTAGCTCGCCGCTCGACGACGTGACTGCGTGAGGTCATAAGCGCTGGCGGGGCTCGACGGAGGGGCTCGACGGCGCTGATGACCTCACGCAGTCACGTCGTCGAGCGAGGTGGCGGTGGCGGGGATTGGCTGGCGGCGGCTCAGCGGCACTTCAAAGGCGGCGAGGGAGCTACAATTGTGGTGGAATGGGCGGAACTGATCATTGTATTGCACACCTCTAAAAAAAACACTGCCTCTGATTTATCAATATAAAAAAGATCCTCTGAGAGGAGGGCACTTTTGTGTGATGGCAACTTCACTTCTAGGGGTGAGTCTAAGGATTTTTTTCTCTTGCTGGTTTAATTGGTTTCTTTTTATTGTCGATTGGAGGGGGTTAAAATAACCCCTGTCTTGACCGAGGTTATCAGTCTCCCCTATTCAGCTTTTTTTTTTTTTTTTCCTTTTTTTTTTTTTTTTAATTTACGTACACTCCCTGNTACAGCCGAGTTTAGGAGAAAAGAAAGAGTGAGAGGGGGGAAAGGGGGCAGAGTCATTTTTCAGTGAGCAGGAAAAGGTTTTAAGGGCATTTTTAGAAACAACCTACAGCGCCTGGGCTTGTGCTGTTCCTGTGCCCAAGAAGTGGCTTTTCTTCTTTACATGTGACTGCTGGAAGGAAAAAACCCCAACAAACAAACAAAAAAACCCCAAACCCAGCACTATTGTTTTTCGTGTGCATTTTTTTTAATTTGCAACAGATTGTGGCTTTTTATTTCCGTTTAAAATAACACAGCCCACCGCGTCTAGCAGGTATGTTCAACTCGTGTATACATACATATTTACATACTTTAAATTTATATATGTATTTCATTACCGTTGATACGTAATTACCTGATTTTAAGCAAGATCTTTTTAAAAAGGGAGTAATTTGATAATCCTATAATTCTATATGCAAGAAAAACAGCCTAACTGACTTGATGGACGGGGACCGGCCACGTCCCGGGGAAAGGGAACAGACTGAAACGTAGCTGCCGCCGTTCCGGGGGCATCTTTTAAGCTACGGTAACAGACGCAACTTTCCCCCCCCTCCTTCTTTTTTTCTCCCCCTTTTTTAACCCTTTCCGAGCTCCTCTGTGGGAGGGGAGTTGGATGGTGAAAAAAAAGCCCCGTAAGGCGTTTGGAGACAGAACCGCGGTGCCGGCCCCAGCGAAGGGTTTCTCCCGCGGGAGCCGCGAAACTTTGCGCCCGGGGCCGACGGAGCGGAGTGGGGCCGGGCGGCGGAGCGGTGCGGCGCGGCGTGGAGCGGGGCC
>WEIV01017972.1:50936-70096 GCA_013390005.1 Calyptomena viridis
GGGCTGCCCCGCGGCGGGGCCTCCGACGGCAGCGCCGTCCGCCGCTGTCGTAACCCCCCCACAGCGCCGAGCTGAGACTCAGACCTGCCCGCATCTCGTTAACTGCTCAAAGCCCGTCTGCTCCCCGGGACCGGAGCGGCAGTGTATTTCCCCCTTTTTAAAATTTTTTTTCCAATTTTAGAGAATCGTTTACCTCTCCGAGTCCAAATTTCCCTGCGTTTGCCAGCGCATTTGTATAATTCTCGTTTGAACAGGAATCGTGAAATAAGTTGGAAATAATTAGGTTGAAAGTCGTATATATATTTTTTTTTAACTCCAGACTAACGAAGAAGCACCGTGGGTTTCAAGCGAAGATGTATTTCCAATGCCAAAAAGGGAGGCTGGGGGGGAATAGAAAAATAAAATATGTGTAAAATACGTCTGAACCCACAGGTTTGTACCACTGGGGAATGGTTCTAGATTAGTTAACAATTAAATAAAACTCCACCAATGTATCGGTGTGAGGTGCAGTTGTCCAGGAGACGATTTTGTATAGTATTTTTCTTGTAAATTACTTCCAGTAAATATTTGAAAGTATATTGAAGTACACTTGAGCTTTTTTTACATTTTTTTAATTTTTATTTCTTTTCCTGTCACGAGAACACATTCTTGTTGCAGTCCTGGTTCACTGCATTCTTTTTCTGGACTCATTCCTTGCAGCGTATATCAAATCACACTTCAGGATATAGGTTTTGCTTGAATATTAATTTAGGTAGGCATACAACTGTAATTAAGCAAACAATATTTGATAAATGTTGAATGACATTTAATTTAATGGAGCATGTACTTATTTGCTGGCAGTTCAGGTATAGTTACGGTGAGAGTTCTCCTATATTTCATAAAGTGGGTTTGCCATGACCCATGTATTAAATAAACTGTCCAAGTGAAACTGAACTAACGTTGACCTATGTGTATTTCCTGAAAATAATATTGATAAATGTTAATAAACACTCCTGACACTACATTAGAAGTTTGCAATGCTGCAAACTAATTGTCTCATTGTAATGTTGAAATAATTTGGATATTTCACATTGAAATGAAAAGCCCTTCGCTGGAACATTTTAGATTTGCATTTTAAATGCATGAAATGTAATTGATTTTTATCTGTAATATTTTAAATGGTATTAATAAACTCCAGAAAAACATTCTACCTTAGGTCAGCCAATTGTTTTTCTTCTTTGTAAGTCCATCATTACAACCAACGATTTACTTTGAACTCATATGGCATGAGTCGTTCTCTAGAGTTTCAGAGAAAAGTGAAAATACAACGAATGTGAATTGTAGCATCTAATGAGACCAACTTTCAGGTGTTGAAATGAATACACTGATGTTCTCTTCCGTGCTTTTTACAAGGCACTAGTAGAGGAAACTGAATGAAAGACACTAATTACTTTTTTTTTTATTATTATTTTTATCAGAATGATAATACAATCCCTCTCACAAACCCGAGTGTGTTTGAGGAGTTGCTTTGCATATACATCCTCTGTGGAATTATTTTTCAACTCGTGTCACATCCATTGGGAAAGGAGATTTAATATTGAAATACTGAGGGCTATTATTGCTTTAAAAGACAAAATAAAATGTGGCCCTCCACTTTTGTTTTTAAGTAAGGTAGTTGTGGCCGGAACCGATGCTAATTGCTGTAGCGAGTGCTAACTTCTGCAGGTCTTGGGGGTGGGAAACTTCACCGTTGTGCGTGAAAACTCCCTTCTCCCTCGGGGCATTTGCCCCGTCGGACCCAGAATCTGGTCGATTTCAGGAGGTGCAGGGTGTTGCCAGCCAGTCCAGCGCTGCCGCCCTTTCTGCATCCTTTATATCTTTTCCACAAGTTTTACCTGAACAACAATAAAAACATTATTGCGAGAGTCTTTTGCACTGATGGCATTTGCCTAGTGTTTTGGGGGGGAAAACCCCACAAAAAGCAAAATACCCCAAACCACCAAAAAAACACACCCAGATCCCTCAAACTGCTAACTTTTTTTTTTTCCTTTTTTTTCCTTTTTTTTTTGAGGGGTGAGGGAGTATGTGGGGGATATGTTGTTCCTGTTTGGAAATTTGGCCTCTTGAGAGGTTACATAGACAGGCAATGCTCACAGTCATTGTACTGAAAAATCAGGACTAGAGCATGGAATCTGCATAGCAGAAAGATCATTTGTTCATACATATAAAACATGTTGTTAGTAGTAACTTAAACAGCAGGCATTAAATGCAGCGCATAGATGAGCATAGATGAGCATACGTTCTTTAACTCCAGATGCATTCAAGATTTTGGTTCTCTGCACGGTATAGGGGTTACAAAAGGCTGCATTCTGACTTTTCTTCATTGCAAGTACAACCATCAGAGGTCTGCAAAGTTTCTTGCTGCAACAGTTTGCTCTGATATTTCTTTTCTTTTCTTTTTTTTTTTTTTTTTTTTAATGCCATGTAAATGAGGTGGCGTAGCAGCACCGGATTTCCCCAGTGAGAGTGAGAGGCAGTGGCTATATTATTTGAAGGTTTTGGTCCTGATGGAATGGGCTGAGCACCTAGTGAAAAGGATAATGGTGCAGCGGATAACTACTAAAACTGCTTCTCTGGTATCTCCCTGAAAAGAGAGCGCTATCAAAATGCTGCTATCCAGGAGCTTGATGATTTGTTTAGGGTACTGATTGCTCTGTTTCGGGACAGTCTGGAAGTGGGATAGAATCAGAGACAAAATGCAGCCTTCTCTCAGGAAGGAACATATATTCCTGCCGTTTGGAAGCCGTCGGTTTGGATCCAGGCTGTGTGAGAACACACATATTTTTCTTTTCTTTAAAGAGCAAAACCCAGCACTTGAAGGATGAATAGCTCCTTTTTGTAGTGGATTTACTTTTACTAAACCCTTCCAGATAAGAGCATTGAGTTGTTTGATAGGAGCCGGGAACTTGTCTCTGCGTTGTGCAGATCAAGGTAGAGTTAAACTAGTTCGCTGACCTACAGGTCAAACCGGTGTCCATCAACTTACCTTCCAACTGCCTTCAGATGATTGTGGCCATTCCCGTTTGCTCTCTGACCTTTTAAGTCTCTTCCCTTCAAGCTCGTAGCAATGTCTATCGAATTTCGTGTCCTGCTTTACCCATTATTCGGGTTTTCATTGTCGTTTTCCAGTTTCAGTTTTTGATAGTGATAGAAGATGTGCAGAGCTGAAGTGATTTAAAACACCACCTCGTTCCTGCCTGCTGTAGTGCCTTACCCGCTACTCTCAGCCTGTGCCTTATGAGACTAAGCAGTGATCAAAGGGTGTTTAACTTCTCCTCAGTTTTAGTCTAGGAATGTGAAAGCAGAAAACAAGAAATGAAATCTCAAATGCTTTATTTGTGGATGTGATGGCTAATCCAGCCGTCAACACCTTCACTGCTGTAAAGTCAGCGAAGGATACTTGATGCAGTCCAACAAATCTTTCAGTACAAATATACTGAAATATCTTTCAGTACAAGTATACAGTTGCCAAAACCTGCCACACGTCAGTTATATTCTGTGAAGTGATCGCTAGTTTAGCTTTGGGAAGAAAGTGCAGAGAAAAGGTGGAACAAATTAGGTGTGCTGTTGCTCACACTTTCAACAGATATATCGTAAAAGGACAAAATTGTTTTACTGTATCAGAATAACCTCAAGTTTCTTAGCACAACTTGGGTCTGCTTTCTCAGCTCACTCCATTACACTTTGCTTTATCCTATAGATAAATTGAAAGTTCCTAAACAATTCCATGGAGGAAAGCATATTTTGTATATCTGTTTTAAAAAGTACAACATCAGTTTTTCAACTATTGTATATATGCCATCATTTTAAGCAAACTGTCCCTCGTGTGCTAAAGTGTATGGAGAAATTGTTGTATGTCAGGAAGGGTTGCATTCAGAAAACCTGCACCATTTAGGACAATTACTACGTTTCCGGTTCTATGGTTTTCTAACTTCTGCTTGGAATTATTCACTTAAAAAAAAAAAAAAAAAAAGGATTAGGAAAATAGGGGATAATGGCAAACAATAGTGCATAGGAACTTAGTAGGTGACTCCAAATACAGAGTAATTTCATTTTATTCTTATGGATTTTGACACAGACTGAGGTCCCACATTACTCCTTGCACAGTGCACAGTTTTCCAAGAAGCATATTTATATTGACTTCAAGTCACGGTGAGGGGCTGGAAAATGGACTCACCTCCTGGGAAGTGACCTGGGTCTTGGCAATTGGAGATTTCTGCTTTTTAGGCTGAGCGATATTACCCTGCAAAGTGCAAAAAGCAGACACGGAGCACCAACACTTTTGCAGGTGAAGTGTCGGTAGCCCCAGGGCAGCAAGTGCCGAGGGGCAACCCCCACTCCCGGCCGGGGCCTTGGGGGTCCTCTGTGGATTGAAGACGGAGGAGGGAGGCTTGTGGGCATTCGTCTCTCTTTAGGGAGAGGTGGTTGGGAGGGAGGATTAGTTTGAATTTTTTTTTTAATCTGGGAAAATGTTATGTCCTGCAAATTTCTTTTACGGGGACAAGAAAAAGAATACTTTTTAAAAAACAATATTATTATTGACGGCAACACACTTTTCTTTACGTCTGTCCTTATCCCTTGAGACAGGAGGACGTGTGCCTATACACTCACAACCTCTAGCTGCCCCAAGCCTTACTGGAGCGCCTTCCGCTGGCAATAAAGCCGGCCACTCGCACATCCCGGTTGCTGCTGGGCGGAGGGCTCTGCACCTCGCCTGGGCTTTCTTCCAATTGCTGCACTGGTGTTTCTTTCAGGAGCGAGGAGCTGCCTTCCTATCCCTCCCCTTCTCTTTTTCTGCCCCGACTAGGACACAGACACACACACAGAGGAGTGCGCGGGCGGCGCGGCCGGAGTTGCCGCGGGCTCGCAGCGCCACCCGGCGTGTACGCCCCGTCGGCGAATGGTCCTCCCCACGGGGGGACTGAACTGCACAGGCGGGACTGCCTGGGCGAGGAGCAGAGGGGGAACTCTCACAGGCTGAGCAGAGCTCCTTGGCTGACCCGTGTGATGCCGGCGGGGACGGCCAGAAGGTGCGGGTCCCGACCGTCCCTGACTGCGTCACACGGGTCCTCGCACCGGGCGCCGATGTGTCCTTCAAACTCGGGGTGTTTCATTCCAAATCACAGCCAATTCTCTCTTCTTGCCCTTCTTTCTCCCAAGCGACACTCCGCGACTCTCCTTCGGAGGGTACGCTTATTTATTTACAGAGCAAATGATCCAGAATCCCCTTCTGCTGTCAAGAGGTGCCGAGTCCCACCTTTACGGGAGAAAGAATCTTCGTGAAATCGCCTGGAAATAAATGAGATGGACAAAGTGCCTGCAGCCCTTAGGCTCTGCCAAGCATCCACCGAGGGACTGGGCTGTGAGGCGGCCGGGGGGTCCTCGCCGGGACATAACAATGTCCTCGTCACAGATGAAGAGACGGTGGGAAATGCGAAAGCAGTCGCTAGGGCAGGATTTGGGATTTATTTTAGATTTTCGTCCTTGAATTCTTTGAAAGCTGCTGGGAAGGGGAGGTGACAGGCTGACAAGGGCTTTTGGCTGAGTTGCTAAACTCATGCATGTCGTTTAACATTAAGTCGGAAGCTTTTTTTTCCAAATTATATTGGGGAAATTTTGTCCCGAGAAGACGCTTCGAAGTACTTTCCTACATTTTGTAAACTTAGCTTCTCAGGTAGCTCAGGTGTTTCGGTCACCAATTTGTACTTGCGAAATGCAGAAAGTGTGTTTCTGACAATTAAAGTTGCTCCACGTTTAATTAACGCTGCTCCTGAGTCGTCTTAGAAAGTGTTGGGTCTTTTTTGATTGTTTTTGTTTGTTTGCCTTTTTTTTTTTAATCCAAGGTTATAGCATGTTATTAAATTCTTATAACCCAGTTGGCACCCGATTTGAGAGGGGCTAAGGGGGGAGCCGGGCAGACTGGGGCTCCGAGGGGGGCACCGGCGGCGGCTCCCGGGGCTCCGGGGCGCGGGGGGCTGGAGAACACGAAGACAAAGCAGCGGAATGGGCACATCGAGCAAAGGCGTCTTCTCAAAGGTGGCCGGCAAATAAAACCCCTTCAGCCTGCAAATGAAGTGTCCAAGCACTATCACCTCTTGCTTCCCTGCCTCCGATTGCAAGGAGCAGGCGGACGGATTTTGAACTACTCAAAGGAAGAAGTTTTGATGCTCACAGCTGCAGGGGCTTTCCTCTCTTCGCTGGCGTTCCTTCTTACACAGCTCTCTCATTTTTTTAACCCATCGGTCGCCTCCTCTCCTCTACTTTTCAGAGGGGATCTTTCTGGTTGGTTGGCTTGTGGTTTTTTCATGCTCATATGAAGATCATATCATATAAGATCAGACACGAACCCATTCTTCTCCATTAAAGTAATCGGCCTGCTGTTAGGGTGCTGCCTACCCTTGCCAACCTTGCCTAATGCAAAATCATTACCACCCCCCCCTCAATTGCCTTCTCAGGGTTGCCAGGCGAGTCGTGTGCTCCTTGCTTCCAGGGTAAAGCAGGCAAGCCACAATCTTTTGCCTGTAGCAATTTCTGCTTTCTCCAGATAGGTAAATAACCTATAAAATGGCATCGCTGAACAGCAAAGGGTGCTATATTTGGTGAGAGAGGAGTTTAAGTAGGCAATGCAAACAGCCTGTTTAATGAAGGAAATCCCTAACTGATACAAAGCTCGTACCTGAAATGTCAGTAGGAGCCAGTATCACTGTGTGCTGTGTGCTTTGCTTTGGATAGTCCAACCATTACCACACTAAGAATGGGGCTTAATTTGCTTATTCATATACATATGAAAGGAAAAAGCCAAATGAGGTAAACATTTGCCAAATAGAGTTTTCAATTGCTTACTGTGCTGAATGCAGCCACACACTACTAACTCTGTACAGCCATCTTCAGTGTCAGGACAAACACAGGTCTCATCTCTTAGAGGGGTCCAGTGCAGAAACTCTTCCCCCCAGAGCACTGGTGTCACTCACACATGTAGTAACACAGCCCTTGCCCAGCAGCCAGGGAGTTTATCAGTCTCATGCACCAAGCCCAAGAGTTCCATCAGGCTTCAGTTTGAATGCCCACTTTGACACTGAATCACATCTACTTTCAATTAATCTCAACAGCCTGTAGTAACAGCTGCATACTAAATTTACCTCCCATTTTGCCAAGCACAGGATTTTTAGAATAATGAATGAATTGAAAACACATGCAAGCACCATAACTTTATTTAAAAAGAAAGAAAAAGCTTTTAAAACTCTGGGTATTCTGAAAGACTTGGATTCTGAAAAAGTTGCTCTCACAGTGGACATTCTTGAAAAAGTATGTGCAATATATTTGTTTGTAGTTCTACCTAATCCTTCTTCCTTCATGACATGGAGACCTAAAAATTCAGTCTGATCTGTTTCTGTTCATAAGTGAAAAATAACTGCTTGATGTCAAAATCATGCTTTGGATCTTGTTTCTGTTCTGGAGAGATACTGTGTACCCAAACATGAATTCAGTTACAAAACACGGTGTGTGTAAGAGTTCATAATGTTTATAGACATTAAATCACAACTTGGCTGGCATTCATGTCAGGCCCTGCTAATTTTCACTTGCTGTGGCAGACATTAAGTTTTTTCTGACTGTATGAGTCAGGTCAGAAAGATGATGGACTTTAATTATTAGCCAAGGTGCTAAGTTTCCACATCTTTACCTTTTTGTCTTTTGTGAGGTAAATATTCCATGGTACATTTTATTCAGCATCATGGCATATCAGAGAGGAAGTGCAAAAAATTTTTTACATAAGCAGCCAGGTTGAAATATAGATAAGCAGAACAAAAGATCTTCGTCCTCTTGCCTCAGGATTTTTTGTTCTTAAATGTACAGTAGACAATGGTTTCCTGTTGTCAGTAATACTACATACCATTGTTGCAGGTAACAGGAGAAGCCATGTTGCCTGATAGAGATCATACACATTATACAGCATAGATTACTTACTTTCAATATCTTCAAATTAAACTTTAATAAAAGATGAAAGGCAAGAAAGAAACATGGTTAATGGTCTTAATTAATAAGTCTTCTTTTCATCTGGTAGTATTTTTCTGGTTTGTTTTGATTTTGTAATTTGGTAGCAGAAGGACATGTCTGTTTCATAATGTAAGGCTAACCTGTAATCAAAATTCTCGTGGGACAATTAACAGGAGTTAAAAAAAATCCCCCAAATCCCAAGAAGATAGGCATATTGGCACTTCTTGTCAGGTAAAGGAGTGAGAGAGACTGTTCAATATGAAAGAAAAAAATTTCAACCTTTTGTAAAAGGGTTGGTGAAATATGCTTACTGATTGTGGACTGAGCGCACATTTTATGTGCTGCAATATATTTAAAATTACATGTATGGATTTCATTCTTTGGTAGCAGAGGAAAATGCACTTGTAAAGTCAGGCTTAATTCAAAAAAGTTCTGTTACAAATACTTTCATATAATTTATTCTGTTTCTACAGGCACAGAAGAGATCAGAGGGGAACAGCTGCTAGATACATTTTTGGCATATAATTTAGCCACACCTCCCCTGTTATTACTAGTCATCATAGTCTCACTAAACCTGGTACTCTTCCCTTACTTTTTTTGTAACTGTCATCTCTAGCTTGACTACAATAACTTATCTGGTAAAATCTGTCTTTAGTCTGTGTAGGACAACTTTTCATTCTCATGAAACACTGATTTTACTGGGGTTTTGCCTAGGTGAAGACTGAGCTGAAAAGTCAATGAGACATCGGGCTGTGCTTCATGATGATGTGTGTGAGGACACAAACACATGGGAAAAGCGAGGATCTTCTTTATAGGCAGATCTTGAGGCTGATCTTGCTGTTGTGCTTCCTTTTGCCAGCATGGGTTTCTCTAGACAGGCATTTTCTGATTTTTGAGGCATAACCTACATTTACAGACACTATAATACGAAAAATTAGACAAAGTATCTTCTGTTTCTGAGACCGCCGCACATGCTCTCAGGCTCTGTATGGCTGACTACTTTGGTGTCTTATCCTGCTAGGTCCCTTAGGATCTTGACTCTGACATGCTATGAGGATTCTCCATGTACACAATTAGGATTTAACTTCCCACACAACATGCAGGAAACTGCTTCTAATGAATGAGGAGAGGAAGAACACAGCTTTACATCTCCCTTTCCCATGACCCACCACCGGCCCAGAACCCAAAAGTGTAGGACTTCCAAGGAGTCAGAACAGAGGTGCCCAAGCCAAGAAGAGAACACAGTTTCAGTCATGTTGTCCCCAGGCGCTATCTAACTGCTAAATGTACGCTGACAAAACTAAGCATTTGCTCTAGAGATCAAATGATGTGTGGTTTCTCCTGGATTCATGCCAAACAACAAGGAGATCTGTATCTTAACAGAGATGTGAATGCTGATGAAAGCTTCTTCTGCAATGGGAACTGTAGCAAAAAGTGCTGGGCTGGATAGATGCTCTAATGTGTAACATAACATGAGGTTTGTGTTCTCTTTAACTGGAGTACAGTAATAAACTCCACTACCTAGCTACCTATTTTTTTAATTTCAGATAGCTAATTGCCCCTCAAACCAGTCAACAGATACAAGAGTTCCCATGAGGAGAGGTGCAAAGGCAGACTGGCAGTTTGATCATATGAGAATTGTTTCCATAAGAAATCACTTCAAACTACAGACAAATTTAACTTCATATGTGCACATTGGTAAGCAGTATTTAATGAACTCAGAATAATCTTTACAGTTTTTGACTAACATAGGTATATGTTCCTACTATGACTAGAGACTGGCTGTTTTCTTGAGTTTGCATCTACATTTGATGAGTATCTTTCCTGTTACATAAAGATGATTCATGTAATTAATGTTATAGGATGGATTATTCTAATAAGTGAAATTCACAAGGGAATTCAGAACACTTATCTCAGACTCATAAACGACTTAATTAGCAAAAGACTGTTCAACTCAGAAGTTGGTACAAAAAGGCTTGGAAAATAAAGTGACTGAATTGCAGATTACTTTTCTTAAAAGGTAGTGCCTTACAACCTAGTTTCTGTACGAGGAATAATTCTGAAATACTTTTCGTTTTATAAAGTTAAGGGAGTGGTTTTCCCTGAGCAGATAGAACCTTAGATTTCACTTTTAAGTGATGGGCAAACATCTCACATACTGCAAATCCTACCACTAGGACCAGTTGCATTCCTCCCTGTGGGAAGTTGGGAGTATAAAACCTATCATGAAAATATTCTGTATCACAGGACTATAGCAGTGTATTTAAGATAGATTCAGGACTGTTTAAAAGAAACTCTTTCCCACTGTGTAAGGAGCAGCCCTGATTCTTCTTCTAAGACTGGAAGGCTTAATACAGCAGCATGAAGTCTACATTTAAGAGAAGTGGAAATGTGCATAAGTTATACTACAGTTCAGGTAAACTACAAGAATATCCAGGGTACTTTCAAAATTTAACAGGAAGCTTATATATCTAAACATATAAAATCTCCGGTCTATGGAACATTATTGATACGGGGAGTTAGGACCTTCACAATAAATCTGGACAGTCAGAGGGTTGGTTAAACCAGCAGGAGGATGAGGTGATGGTGAATGAAACCATGCAACAGGTGAGAGCAGGGACCGGGGTGGTCTGGAGGGCACCCAGACAGGCACTGCAGTCGTGCCTGTGGCATAAAGCAGCTCTCCTTAGCCAAATACGTGACATGTTGAGGGAAGGAGAGCAGTCTCAGTCACACATGCTAGTTGCACAATTGTAAAATGTGCCTGTAATACAATTCTGTCAGAGGCAATAATCACTGCAGCATGGTTGTCTTGGGAAGCCTTCCTCTCCTAGGGTGAATGTCAACTATAAAATAGTTGGTTTGGCTCAAAAAATATCACAGAGCGATGCATTTTCACTGAAATGGATTGTTTCCCACCCTGTTGTAATGAAAATGAAATCTAAATTAGGCAAACTGTCATCACTAAGTTGTGAACTTATTAAATAGCTTGGTAATTTTTGTGAGCAGATAAGCCTTATTTTGCTTTATTTGTAAAACTATTTTGAGCTTTTCACATCTTCGCAGTTCTTTGCAGCCAAAAGTGTCAACACTTACTTCCTGAAAGTAAAACTAAAAAACAGATGGTGAAGCAGCTAGCTAAAAATTGTAAGTGAAGTCTTTAACAATATATTGATTTTTTATTTCTTATGTTTTTGACACAAAAAAAGGTCATTTTAGTAATGCTACTTGGGTTTATTATTAGCATGGGAAGAGTGTGTGAAAATTTCAGTCAGCTTTGCAGGTCTTGTGCTGGGTGGCCAGGTCCTGTCTACTGAAAGATAAATAGTATGTTTTTATAGGATGACAGACTAGACTATCCCTCTCTGGCAAAACCCATGTGTAAATAACAGTATTGCAGCAGGTGTCTCTAAAAAAACCTTTCCTATAGGCATATTCACAGTTTTTTTCCTAAAGCATCTGAGACAAGTCAAAACAAATGAGCAGGACAAGAGAGTGAAGGGCCCAAGTGAACAGCAATATCTACTTGCGGGGTAGGTAAATGACTGTCCCAGATGAAGGTTCCCAACTATTACATGGTTTGAGCTTTTCCAAAGTTCAAACTACAAATCATATATTTCTAGCTAGACTACTAAATTACTAAACTGTGTTACACAAGAAAAAGTATTCAGCACTATGCAAACAAGCAGCCAAATGCTACTGACATTCTCGGCTTGCACTCATAGAGAAGGAACAATTCCCATTGCGAAGTGATGGATGAACAGAAGACCTGACACGTAAGACATCCCAAAGAGGACAATCAAGGTAACCGAAATCCAGAGGAAGATAAATCTTACTGTCAAGCAAAAATACATTAAGGCGAAATAAATGAATAAGTTTATATGTAAAAAATACAAAGGTGAAATAAACTTATCTTTAAGAAACATAGTCTGTCTTTTCAGATATGTGACTCTAACCTGTCTCTCAATAGTCTTCTTTTTCCTCTCTTCCATCCTCCCTCCCATTTCCCTCCTGAAAGAACAGTCTGGTTTGCAATTTGTGTTTTTACAGGACAACCTCCTCCCCATAGTGTGGTGGGCTGCTCTACACTCTGCAGTGACTGCTCTCTTGCTGATATCCTGGTGTGAACAAGTTCACACAAATAGAAAAAAACAGACCTTTGTCATTAAATGCAAAGAGCAGTGCATATGTAGAGGGCATTGTGGAAGGTTAGCTGCAGAAACAGATGTTGGAATGTGGCAAGAAAGAAAAGGACAGCTGACTTGAAAGGATCTGTAAAGATGGTCCAAACAGTAGAAGATAAGTTGCAAGAAACTGTAGTGATGCCTGCCTCTAATGTGTAAGGGCAGAGGACTTTAATTTGAATGTTATGGACTTCTAGTGGTAATTCATAGAATAATAGAATGGTTTGGGTTGGAAAGGAACTTAAAGATCATCTCGTTCCAACCCTCCTGCCATTGGCAGGCACATCTTTCACAGACCAGGTTGCTCAAAGTCCCATCCAACCCAGGCTTGAACACTTCCAAGGATGGGGCATCCACAACTTCTCTGGGCAACATGTCTGGGCATCACCTTCATTTGAAATCAATCTTTTTTAAGAAGCCCTGTCTTGTTCAAGATATACAGATTGTGTATTTTAGTTGACTTGTAATTTACTGATAGCACTCAAAGATATTGAAATCAGATTGAATAATGATGCAGGAAAATATAAGGATTATTTAGTGAAAATTCACAACTGGGAGCTCGATAAAAAATACTGTGAGGACACTTCTAACTTGTGAAAGAGGAGAATAAGGAGTTACACCTGAAGTAATTGTATGGAAAGCAGAAATATAAAAGGAAAAATCTCTGGTGATCCTTTGAGTTTCACTGTGTGCAAACTTGGCTGAAATGCATTGATAACTAGTCATTGGAACTAAAATAACCAACTTCTGGAATCATCAAAAAGGCTATGACAAAACTCTTGCTAGTGTTAACTCTTTAATCACTTTTACTTTTCAAATGAAATAAAATCTAATCTAGGCAGAAACTAGTTTAAGGAACTCCCTGGTGCGTATTTTGGAGGAAATCACAGCAGTTCTCTACAATGAATTTACTATTTCTAAATCTATGTAGCTAAACCATCAAGCTACAAATTTGCAAAATTATTTGACTGCTGGAGGCTGTAGGACACTCTAAATTGTATTTAACATTTCAAACTGTGAGAGCTAGAAGATGCTGACTCTGAACTCACAGATCTGTTCCAGTGATGCCCACATCAACCAATGTTGAGATATTTTTTTGGTAATTAGGTTTGAGTGGGTTATTCATTTACTGTTAGATATTTGCATAATAAATTTGAAATGTGTTTGATTTATTCCTTGATCATTTGGTGAAAATAGCTCGAGAAAAATCAATTTTTGGCCAGTTTTGCTGACTCCTTAATTTAATTAATCAAAATATTTTTTAAATCAAATGCTGACTTCTGCAGAACTTTATTTTAGTGTCAGTGAAGGATCATGTTTAGCCTTTTTTTGAGACCTGATTCATAGCCCACTGAAATTTATAGGAGCTATTCATTATCTATAATGAGCTTTGAAATGTGTCTTTTGTGAAACAGACTGCTCAGATAAGAACAGATGTAATCTTGTTTGGATTTTTAAACCATAGTGCTTGAACTTGAATTGTTTGCATTCAAGTCCAAGTGTGCTGACTTAGAGAAAGAGATAATTGTAACAGTTAAAGGCATCTGCCTACTAACTTTCACTGATTGCTTTGCCATGATTCCCTGATTCTAATAGATGCATAAATGGAATTCTTCAAGAATTTGCCCTAGTTGTGTTATATTCAATATTTTCTTTAATGACCTAGATGGGAAAAAGACCACGCTTACTAAATTTCCTGGAAATGTTAACTTGAGAAAGAATGGATGCTGGAGGACAGGGTTAGAATTTAAAATTACCTCGACTAACTGGATAAATTGTCTGAAAAAATAGGGTGGTGTTCAATAAGGACATGTTCTAGGAACTAAACTGTGGGTGGTGACCAGTTGCAGAAGTACAAGCTGTGGACTAACCACGATGGCTGACTTGGTGATATTTTTAGGGAGAAGATATGAGTTTATGGCTAAATTAAATCTTGACACGAGTCAACAATGTCATGCTGTTGCAATATACTTTCCCGACATACACTAGACAGGAATACAGATTAAAAAACATGGCAAATAATCCTGCTTTATTCAGCACTGCAAAGGCCTCAGCTCGAGTATGCTACCTGGCTTTGGGCAAAAGACTTCATGAAGAGTGTATGCCAGCTGGAAAATGTCCAGCAGAAAACAATGATGATGAATGGCAAATATAATTTAGGTTAGATGTCAGGGCAAAACAGTCCTTTCAACAAGTAGAGTGAAGCAGAGATTGCCGATGGTTAGGAATTGTCAACACTGAAAATTTTAAAGAACTTTTTGAATAAGCATCTTTCATGAATGACAGTAGTATAGGTGATCCTGTCTTGAGGACATACAAGGTGATCTTGGGTCTCTTCCAGTCCTTTGGTTCAGGAAAGCTTTTGCTGGGTAACTGTCTGCGGCAGAAGTCAAGAGTCAACTTGCTCACACCTATGAGTTAGTGAATGGATTTAGATTTGTCCAAGCTCATCTGAAAGAGAGAGGATTACAAAGCTTGAATCTAAGGACCTGTTTCTATGTGGAAAGTCTGCTTGGTCAGTTCTTTAACTATTTTAAATGGTGACTTGTTGTTTCACTCCACTGTGACTGTTACCCTGGGACCTCTGTTGTCGCCAGTTGTCAGATCTTTCTTTTAGTGCCACACTCTCTGTAAGTTTTCACCCTCAGTCTTAAGGTACTTTAAAGTCAGAAGTAGTTAGCAGTAATACAGATTAACATAAAGAGAAATCGAAGCACGAGGTACAAACATTTAGGGTATCCAGGGACTGACAATTCAGGAGCAGAATACAAATCTCTAAAAATGACTGAAAATGGTTAAAGGACTAAATATTATCTTAAATTGGAACTGAGATTAGCTGCAGTGGAACCAGAGCAAACTATTTTACAGATTTTAATTTGTTTAATTTTAATTATACAGCTAATTAATCATATCCATCACTGTTAGTTCTAAGGGAGTCTGCTCAGTTACTTATTTTATGGAGGAGGAAAAGAGGGAGTAAGCAGCTGAGTGAAAAGCTGAAAAACTTTCTGCAGCCACATTCATATTCAGCTCAGTGTAAAATGTGTGTATTTATTCTCTGACTGCAAGAATACTGATCAGGTTAAAAGGCTCTTAGTCCTAAATAGGACTTATGTACTATAGATAAAAAAACCTGTAAAACCATCAGGTCAGACAACGCCCTTTTGATAAAAACTGCTCTTGTTTTTTTCTTCTTTCTGACAGCTCATTTCTAAAGAAGATGTCAAGCTACTGGTGTTTTATGGCAGTGTTTGTGCACTTACTAAATTAAAATATGCTTGATGTCTTGCCATCACTGCTGGTGTATTTTTATTATTTTTTCACTGGTAACAGAATAACTGTGCTTATTGCTGATGATGTTTGGTGAGTGCTCATAATGCAAGTCCTTCTGTTCTGGGAAAAGGCAAGAGCTTGTTCCACCGCTGGAAGAAGAAGAGAAGTTATATCTACATGGTCAGGCAAGAAGCGAAAGGAGTTTGGAAGCCTCCAAAAGACAGCTCTGGATATGCAAATTTAGGCAAATTATGACTAATAGGATCTATTTCTGTGAGTTTGCAAAGCATCTCTGTGTAACAGGTCTGTCACTGAGTAGCTAAGGAAATAGAGTACTTTTGTAGGTCTGCTTTACTAGATAGGTTGCACACATTTGGGGTCTTAGTATAATTCCTCTCACATGTGATAAATCTTTGTTGGCAAAATCTGATACTTTATTGACAGTACCCTTATACCACAGGGATGGAAAGAGCACAAGCTACTTCTTGAAGTTGAGTATAATGAGCCAAATCAGTTGAGTTTGATTCAAATAGTCAATGTCTAATCCAAATAAAATTGAGGTCTACAGAGCACTAAAAGGGAACAAAGTGATAACAAATAGTCCTTTATGTGTTGGGATATATTGTAAAGTGACAAACAGGCCCCTTTGCTCTTTCCCCTAAGGTTAAGCAGCTGTGTTGTCTCTGTGCTGCCACTTCATTATGTCTTATGAATAGCAAGTCTGAGATTTCCTATTACGGGCAAAACCTGAAGGGTTTGTCTACTCAGAGAAATTTACTGCCAGAACTATAACTGCCTTCACGGATACACTTATTCCTTCCATCCCCATGGGGAACTACAGCGGTATAGTTGAGATGGTATATTTTCCTACTTAGACAGGCCCAGACATCTCAAGAAACACTAGTGAATCACATATTTCTCCTGGGGGAGTCGTATATATACATACTTTCATCCAATTTGGTCATACCTACACACACAACAAACAAGTTAAAGAGACAACTAACTGCAGTTGTATTACAAGGATGTTTTTTCCTGCCGTATTCTGACTCGGTTCATTCAAACCTCAGCCCAGCNTTGAATTATTGTAATGTCACCAGATACTACATTTATCCAGATAAACTGTAAGACATCAAAGAATACTACTGTGAAAGAAGGCAATGACATATCTACTTGTATTTCAATGGCAGTTAACGGGCTTCAACAAGGTCTATGGTGGTTTTAAAAAATTCCTGAGCACTTGGTTTCATCAGTTCNCCCAGGAAACCTAGGCCTATACTGTGCAATAAAGTCGCTAGAAGCACAAGATAAAATACGGGTAGTTATATATTAAGAATTATTCTACCTTTTCTGCAGGAGTAGGAATAGAATCTGATGCTAATCCCATGCTCCTGTGTTAGATTTGTGTTGGAAAAATAGCAGGGGTTTTTTACACTACATATGTGCTGAGAGAGCAGCTTTAGACCAACAGCAGAAGATGCATTAAAATGGCTTTTTATTACCCATTTGCTTCTAAATACATTCTCAGTTGTAGCAACCTATCTCACTGAAAGCCACAGGAATATTTTTTAGACTCTCTTGAAAATATAAGGTGTAAGAAGCACACATACACCCATGTGTCATCAGAAACTATGAAAAAAGTGCTACTCTTGTGGGAATTCAGGGCTTAAATATCTTGACTAGAAGAGGGCTGTCCACCCAGGAACAGTTGTTCAAGTATTACAGTTGGACCACACACTAATGCACACCTTGCTCTTTGTCACTTGCTCATATGACAATCAGAAATCTGTCTCTCAAAGTATTGACTAGAACTTCTTGATGCTAAGGAAACTGATGACTGTCTGTTCCTCNAAAAGAAAGTTTGGAATTTTGAAACGCAGGCATTTAAAAGTTAAAAGGAAAACAAGGAAAACTATTTTCAAACTAATGTAAGCATGGAACTTGCAGTGAGGTCCTGCATTTGCCCTGCAGAGTATTAGTCAAACAAGTTTCTGAGCAAGCAGCCAAGGTAATATCCTGACATAGCTCCGTACAATAGGATAACAAGAAACTTGAGAACCAATTGTTACCCATTCTGTCCTTCCACTGTGGCAAAGGCACAAATAATAGTTTCCATCTGGAGTATCCACACTGGATCAAATCACCCCTGTTGACCTGAGGTATTGCATTCTCTTGTACAGTGCTGGGGAAGTGTGTACATTTTTATACAAGACCACAAGATTTATCTTATCTGGGGGTTTTCCAGTGAAAAAACACAGGGTTTTTTTCTCTTCCTTGAAGAAAGCAGGGAGGAGTGGATGTTGAACAACAGCTGTCCATGTGCTTGCCAAGACAATCTGGCATAACTCATCTTCCTTGTTTGGCAACAACAATAGAAAATGCAAGAACAGTCCTGGTATATCCTCCAGTGAAGTGGAACACTGACAAGGACAGGAGGATTCACAGAATGAGAAGATGTGACCAATTCAAGGGGTTGAAGGAGGTTTCCAAAGTCCAAAGCTATGGCAGTTGCTGAAGTTGATTTACCCTTTACTAAGTCTTCGTCGTCCTCCCTGATACAGAGCCTGAAAGTAGCATTTAATTTCCACTTATATCAAGTGGAATTATTTCTTGGTAGATTTGGACTCACACTGACATGATGACAGTTTGTCTGTCTAATCTGATGCAAACTAGGATAGTTCAATTGGCATCTGTGGAGTCATGGTGAAGCAGAACAAAATAAACAACTTTCCTCTTCTTGATCTGAAACTTACTGATACTCGTTTTTAAGATGGATAAGGAAATATGCATCCTGTTTTCTTACAGATTAACAATATTAAAACTTCATTATGTTAGTAAAAAGTAACAGTAGCAATCATCCTCCCTGTAAACTCCTCAAGACTAGACAGTAGCTTTTTCTCCACAGCTGTGACACTAGTTAGGTAAATCATAATGAAATCACCGATACAGCAAATTGCAGTTTTAGCAAGTGCCCTTCTACAGGATAACAGATGTGCTTTTTCCTCATCCATATGTGTCAACAACTGCTTGTATGTCCAACTCCAATTATAAAGGGATGAGCCTTCTAGAATGGGGACCTCTGAGTGAGATGGATGCACAAAAGGAATGTTATGGAGCTCTAAACTTCCATCAAATGTGTCCTTTGAGATGTGATCAACAATGCCTACATGCTACTTATGTTCTAAAAACTAATAATTGCATTTAGATGTTTGTCTTAAAATGCTCATATTGGACTAGATTCTATTGTAGACATATGTTTTTAAGTAGTTCTATCATACTTGGATGCCCTGAGGTATTGCATTCACCAAAAGATTTCTGCAATATCCTTGAAATGCTGGTGTGGGTGTAATGGTGACTAACTATTCTGAATAACCCTAATTAGTTGTTCTTCACTTTTATTCTACTATAATCAGTCTTTAATTTTAGTTCTGAAGCTGTATTCTTAAGTTTTACAGGAAAAAAATTGTTCTGCTTTTATATGGAAAATAACGGCAAACTTGATCATATATGTCTCCATGTAGGGGAATGTGTGATGTCCTTCCTGAACTAAACAACTTTATAACCCTCAGAAACATTGCAATTACAAAACTACTCCAGCACCTGGGCTCTGAAACTTTTATGATTTAAATACCATATTGCTCATTTGTAGTCTGAGTGCCTGTCCTCTATGAT
>WEIV01017974.1:1619-34969 GCA_013390005.1 Calyptomena viridis
CAAAGCTGATGAGGTTCAACTTCGGGTTGCTTCCTGAGTCATTGCTGTGATCTCCAAAATAGCTGGCATTTGATGTTTCTGCTTTCAGCTTTATCTCAAGCATTTCAGTGTAAAAATTATAGGGGAAAAGTACAGTCCTTCTAATATTACAAAACCTGACAGAACTTATTTTGCTTAAAAGTAAGGAGAAATTGCTGTGGATTAAAATGAAATTTGGAAGGCATTGGCACAAGCACAGCTTGTTTTAGTACTACAATTAGAACAAGTCTGAAGCCTTCATATACCCAAACTGACATCAGTCTGGAATGACTTTTCCAGAAAGAGTAGTATGGTAAAGAACAGAGTAACATGTAAGCACCCTCAGCAGAGTGCCAACCAATGCAACACGTGGCTTGCTTGTTCTAAAAAAAAAACTGCTACAACACGAGTGGACTTCCCAACATCCATCCAGAAGGCTTCACACTGTGCAAAAATGGATAATTCAAATTTGTCACTGGGATCCAACTTTAAGAAAGCTCTGTCTTACACCATGGCATGAAATGATCTCACTGATTTGTAAATAGTTTTCTCAGATTAATTATGATCCTGAAATTTCAAAAATATTTGAAGTACTCTGATTATATAGATAGATTCTAGTCTTTGTGTGTATACATGAGATATATAATTAGAGCAATGTGCTTCATTCAAACCAACTGCAATCATGAAATTACTTTTACTCATTGAACTGTACAGGAGGCTGTGATTACATCCTTTTTATTTTTAATATGAGTTCCCTGCAATTCCCAAGCTTTCAAATGTTTCAAACCAGCTGTATTAGTGGAACTTTTAATTATACCGTTGCTTAGTGAGTGACATATAGCTCCTTCTCAGTTTGAATTAGCCCTGGACTAACAGATAGGAATAATATGAACTAAAAAACTAAATGCAGAACAGCTGTGGACAGAAATGAATGCCTTGATTGAAAACACTCTCCTGGTAGTTTTCTTGTATGTTGCTATGGTACGAAAATTGCTTTTTTATTACGGGTTTTCTAAAGTGACAGGTGTCCTTTAGAGTAGCTTTCCTGTGCTTTTACCTTTAAGTTTCAAAATCAAGATGTTAATTTGCAATTTACATTTATATTATTGTTCCTGCACTGACTAAACTCCATTCTCAATAAAAATGCATCTAGACAGAATCTTTTCTGGGCAAGGGTCTAGTCTGCATTGGTAATAATTTGAGAGGATTTAGATGTCATTAGGGAGCTTCTTGTAATTGAAAAAAAATGGACATAAAATTATCGAACTAACAGAAACATTTATGAGAAGTGTATTTTTGATAAATTGTATCTATCTTTTTAAATTTTAATTTCAAAAATTTACGCAACTAGTTATTAAAATAAGCTGTGTCATTAAAAATATACCAATTTCCTTAATATAATAATATTCCATTAAATATTTGATGCATTTTTACTGAATGAAGAGAATGTTAATAGAGTCATACAAATAGATTACCTGAGCCTTACTTACTTCAGTTCTTCAGTGCCATGGGAGTTTTTAGAAAATAAACAGAAAAAGCATAACAAAACTGTCACAACAAGACTGTCTTAAAGTTTGGTCTGTGCAAATCACACTTCTAACTGCACAGGTGCCCTTGGCTTGTTAATTGTGTCATCAATAGAATCCAACAGATCCTAGTTTTGGTGCTTCTCAGCTCAAAAGCACTTTGTGTAATGAACTACACAGCTTTGAAACAAACAGCTTGGAGCAAGAATCCAGAACAGTTGCAAAAGCATAGGTATTTTCTTTTTGTCTTGAAGTAGTTGTGTCGTTGCTGAGCATGACTTTTCACAACTGGCTGTGTTTCTGAATTCACTTTCTGTCTGCTTGGTCTCTCTTTCATACTCAAGATTTAACAAAATGTTCAAATAGACATCGCAAGTTTCTGTTGACTTCCATAGCTAACCACTGAACATGAACTGAAATGCAAGGATTTATTTTTAATATCAGAATTTCTCAAGAAATTATATATTTTAGTCCAAGTTTCTGTACAACAAGAAGTTTTATTATTTAACCCAATTACTCATAGACTGAGCCAAATAATTTAAATTTGATTAGATTTTGTTTTTCAGAGAAGCATCCAGTTTTGATCTAAGACTATAAAGATCTGAGGAATCCATAACAGGATAGTTGGTTGTTGCAGTCAATGTTTGCTACGTCTCCACAGTCACTGCCTGAACAACCACCTTCTGCTTGAGCTAAGTGTTATAATGCTTGCTGCAGACTTGGTATGATTAGAGATATGCCCCTTCAGGGTCAGCTGACAAAATTGTGGCAGCATGAGAAAGAAAACCTCAAATTCTTTGGATGAGTTTCATCACTTGTTTCAGCTCAAAAAATTCTTAAGGACTTCCTTCATTTCAAAGGAGGCTGAGCTTATATACCAAATTGTCTCTGAACAGTGGAGGGTGAGAAGTTTCTCCTGGAGGAATTCAGTCCAAAAATCTAAATTGACTCTCTTTTCTCTTGGAGGAACCTGTCTCTCTTAACTAGTTCCAGAATGTATCATGAGTAGCTGATTTTGGTGCCTAACTCAGATACCTGTGTTGGGAATATGTGTAAAATGCCCAGAGCAGAGTATCAAAGACATTTTGAATGGTGTCATTTTTGTCCACCTCACAGAACACAATACTAGAAGAACCTATACCAAGCTCATTTTGGAATCTTTGACTTTGACTTAAATCTCAAACATATAACACTGCTAGTGCTGATGGCACAATGCCCTCTTTGCACAAGAAGTTTCTATAAGCCTATGTAGTTCAAAGAATATCACTACTCAGACACTAAGTTCTGGATTCTTGGTCCAGATCATCTTCAGTTCTATGAAAAGATATTGTAGTTTTCTAGCTGGTAGTAGTTAGTAAATGTAATATTTTACACTAGGAAAAAAAATCTTAACGGTCATTGTCTGAAAATTTCAGTCCACATCTACAGCAAGAATTGTTTATATGGCTGACATTTCTGTCACCTGTAACTTCCTAGATTTGATACATTTGGGTTTTTGCACTGCCAAATAAGCTTCCTGAGGCTGAATGAGGGAAAGAATAGAGAATAAAGGCAAATGTAGATTTTGCAATTACATCTGAGCATAAATTGTTTTGCTTCAGATTACTTGCAAGATTTCTGTTCTCTTCATGGATAAATAATTTTGGATTAAAACGACCTAGTTTAAACAAATGTTCAATTTTAAGGAAAATTTGTTGCTCTTTGATTTTCATGCTGTGATAAAAGTGATGCAGTTTTCCTAAAAATCAGATGTTCAATCTGAATATTTAGGACATTTCAGGGGAACATGCAACAGCTAATCTCCCACCACCAAAATTTAAACTTTAAGTAATATCCATGTCCCGGCCTTCTGAGTATGAGTTAAACATCTTTTATAAGATCCTAAAAGTGGGCTACATAAATGCAGCTTTGCTACCTCCATCTGATAAAAATGGACTCCTGTGCAGTGTTTTCAGAATCCCTCGCCACAGTAAGCTTTGTTCTGGAATCTGACAGCCATTTGCTTTTTCAGCTGAAGCAGAACAAAATAAACAATTCATAATTGTACTGAAAATGAACACCTACAAGAAAAAGCCCAGCTGCTGTAAGAGGAAGCTCTTAGTACTTAATGGTAAGGGGTGAATTACAAACTCTTAAAGGGCTTTCTTAGGAGACAATCAGAGAGGAGTGGGAGGACAGTCACTGCCTTTCTGTACTTAGCCAGCATGAGGAGGACAGCTCAGTCAAATTTTGGACATGAAATTTCTTCCCACTAGTAAGAACTAGACTATTTTTAAAGCACTTAGAATGTTTTGTTAGCTATAGTAATAATAATAATAATAATGAAGTTATTAATATAGCTTCACTCTGTCTAGACAGATCTACATCTAGCAGAAAATCATGAGAACAAAAAGAGAAACAGATTTATTTCTGAATCCAAACACCTCTAATTCCAAAATTTCAGTGAGTTTCCACCACCCACCATGCTGAAATGACACCAGTGTACAAAAAGTTGGAAGAATATGAAGCTTTATGCATTATGCATTATGAATGCACCATTACTTTTCTGGATTGCACCAAGCACTCACTGTCATGTTTAGCAGCCAGGACTCAAAGGGTGCTGTGTTTGGGCAGAGCTGATATCAGAAGTCAGATTGTCCAGTTGCAGAAATAGAACTAAAATTTGATATGAACTAAACAGATGTGTCCCCAAATTCCTGCAGATCAGCACAACACACCTGTCTTGTCCCACCTAGAAACCTATGGCCCTGTACCTTCACACTACAGGCTGAGCAGCCTCGCACCCTTTCTTCCTTCCACTGCATGACCCTGCTCAGTTCCTCCTGCAGCAATCACATGCCCTCAAACTGCAGGTAATCTCTCAAAAACATGTTCCATATGTGACCTTCCACCTCCAGAGAAGCTGTCCACTTCCTCCCTCTGCTTGAGAAGAAGCTTTTCTCTCTGGAAGCAGCTCCCTCAAATAAGGCAGCTGCTCCAAACATTTCCACAGAGCAAACTGCCCTCTTCTTGCCTAAGGTACTACTTTCCACCTCACTGCCTAAGTGGATGAATAGGGACCAGACATTCAAGTGGGCATTCAAATGTTTAGGTGGTAGCTGGTGTGATTCTGTGATTCTGTGATTCTGTGATTCTGTGATTCTGTGATCAAACAGTCCCTGCTGAATATGTCTGGGCATAATAAATCTGGGAGGTTTGTTGTGTTGCAATTACACTAATTCCTGAAGTTACAGTCACTTAAATCCCAGAGCTAGACCTTGCTGTTGTGTGTTAGCTGTAGTGGCTGTGTGCACATTCGTGGGTGTAAGCGGGGTCCCAAAGCACTGACACTCAAAAAATGAGACAATGCTTTTATGCAAGACGTACCTATGACATATACCATCAGTCTCCAGTTTGGATTGCTAGAGACTTCTGCAACATATATATAGTAGCAAGTTACTGTTGATTTGTGACATGTTGTTGCTTCCTAGTTTAACACTTATCTAGGATAAATTGTAACTCTTCCAGTAGTGTTATTCTAAAATTTTTGTCCCAGGTCTTGTCTTGCATTAGGAATTTGGTTGGCTCCTGAATGACAAGTAAGATTCTCCAGACTTCCCCAAACTCTCTCTCCTCGAACTTTTCATTCTATTCCTGCTGTTAAAAGGTCTTCCTTTTTTTTTTTTTTTTTTCTGTTAGGCTGTGATGTACTTATTATGAGGACTATCAAATGCTTCAGCTCTACTGCAAGAGTAAAGAGCATGACTGCAATGCTGACTATTTTTCTTTCGCTGGTTCCTAACCCTTCTCAGACAGAGTGCAGCTTTCTGGGAGCAGCTCCCTCAAATGGTTTTCCATGTTTCTGGATGTTTTAAGCTCTGCTTAGTAGTGTAATTTAGAACTGTTGTATTTCCTTCAGTGTAAAAAGAGTCTCCAGAAAACGTGCTTGCAGATCTCCTCATTGATGGGGAGAAAGGAGTAAAATACTGGGTATCAATGGGGGTGGCAGTATCTTACTGTGATGAAAGCGCCATGCTACTGCTATATCCTTAATGTCAAACTGGGATACTGCACAAAGATCCTCTGCTACCTCAACCCTAGTCCTCATATCCTCAAATCTCCCAAACCTATATCCCACCAGGTATCACCCAGCCAGCAATCTCATCTTCCCTGATGTCATTGTACTGAGGCCTTCCCACCCATGGTCAGTGGACACCAGTACTATTGATGTTTTTTCCTTCTCAAGTCACCCCAGACTTCTCAGATTATGTTTTGAAGTTTTCTTCTCCTTCATTGTGTTCTTGATACTCATCTGTGTAAGTTCTTCATTTCTGTCTACAGTCAAATAATTTTCCACCTGTGCATTCACCCCATCAACTCCTTCCTCACTCCATGTCTCTATATCTGTAGGAACAATTTCTGACAAGTACATTTCTGTTTCTAAAGCTATGGATTTATGAGCCTTCCCCATGTCTTCTTTCTCTTCCTTGGATGCCAGCGCCTGCTAGCTGGCTGAACTTATCCCCTGTCTTGGATCTGTCCTCAGAAATAATCATCCCCCACCTCTTGTTCCTGGTATAACTAAGAAAACTTGGACATAGGCTACAGCAATCAAAAATCTGCTCAGATGGCCAAGAAAAACAAGACAAATTTGGGATGAAGAACTGATATAGAGTTTGAACTGCTGTCCTTCAGCTCTTGATTTATTTTACTATTGGTACACTTTGCTCTTGCTTCTGTAATCACCAGGGGCAAGAAGACCAGCTCCTGAAGGCCCACTTAATTCAACATCTGTGGTCTAAGTGATCAGCATTACATAAGATGAGCTTCAGCATAACATAACCAGTCCCAACTGAAAGATACATTGCTGTGCAACATATGCAAAATATATGATCATGTGAGGGATGAACAAATTGCTTGACCTTGTTTGCCAATTCTCTTCCATGTGGGAACATCCCTGCACCCAGTCAGAGCCCCTGTGGCCTCCGTGAGGTTCTGTGCTCTCCTGCAGTGGCTCTGACCGTGAAGCAGCAGCATTAGTCATGATTCTTGAAACAACTTTTTCTAAAGCACTTGCTTTCATTGGTAGTTTTATGGGGCTTTAATGAGGTTGAGGGATAAGAACAGAGAGGGAAAGAACAAACCTGTGTTTATGCCAGAACTTGTTGTGGATAGTAGTGGTCTGATTTCTAAAATAGAGGTGTTGCAGCCAATGAGCTCACTATTTCCCGTATTAATGAATTTAAAAGTTGACAAGAAGCTGCTTAGACAAACGCAAGAAATGTAACTAGGAAGGATAAGAAATACTTTGTTAATATTGCTCTCCCCCCACACCATATTTTTATGTATACAAAATACCCTCTGCTTCTTTTTAATTCTACTCGGATTAAACAGTGAGATGACTTTAAGTGACCGGTTTGGCAACAGTCTGGAAATACCATATCCAGAGATAACTGAATTATATGTGACACACTGCAAGTTAATAGTTTAGGCCATGAAATAAATAAAAAGATAAAAAAGGATTTCTTGTTGTCAGTCAGCCATTTGTGTTTCAGAACAGTTAGTATTTTTGAGTCATTGGATGTGGTTTTTGTATTGCCACCTTCTGGGAAGACAGCAAAGTGCCAGTGAAAAAGAGCAATAAAAAATTTTTATTCTCTTTATACTGTCCAAAGTGGAAGTTGTGATTTTTTTTTTTTCCCTGAGTTATGGACATAGACATCCATTTTGATTTTATTTAAGGACAATCCTGAAAAGGATGATGATTTAGGGTTGGGTTTTTTAAAACTGAAAATGAGTTGAAACACACTTATTTTCCCAGCTTTCTTAGTTTTGCAAAGCCAGCTGGAAGAAGACAGTATTTATTTATAATAGACTCTTCTTCAAATTTTTGAAGGTTTCCATTGGAACTACACTTTTTTTTTTTTGCACATTTACTATTGTGTATTCTATCGTAGCTCTGATTTCAACCCCAATATATTTGCTTTGCATTTGTGCTTTGAATTGGTTTCACTGATGAAGATGAAATAAATTATACATAAAAGAAAGTGATCTTCTAAGATGATGTTCATTAGGCAGTTCTAACTTGTAATGCATCAGAAACCATATGCTTTGTGCATTGGCTTACAGCTGTAAAACAGACTTGAAATTAACAAATGGAGGCTTGGTGCCAGTTTCCAGTGAAAACCAACGACAAAACTTCATTTATTTCAATGGTTCAGATTGAAGCATGCAATATTCACAACTACAAATAAAGTTTTTGGTTTTAAGCCAAAATCCCATTTTGCTTTCTGCAGGTTTGCAGTGCTAAAAATGTAGGTGAACTCCCTCTCTCTTTTTTTAATGTATGAAGATATTAAAAAATGTAGTCTCTTTTTCAATCATTTTAGTCCCTTCTATTTCTTCACTGCAAACTAAGATTTTTTAACCCAGTGCAGTCAGGTTATAAGGAAAAAGGAGGCTGCAGTGTCCAGTGTTTCTGGTCACTGTGTGATATAGGGAGTATATCACACATAGGGATGTAGTGTGTGATATAGGGAGTAGCATGGCTATGTGAGTGTCTCACAGCCTCTCACTAGGTTGGAGGGGCAGGTCCTGTCCGTCAGCATTCATGACGTTATCAGAGATACCTTCCTACTGCTTATTTCATTCATAGCCTGATGCTGAGCAGAAAGGAGAGACCATTTATTTTGCTGTTCAAGCAGCCAACGAGGCATTTTGGAAATTGTATTCACCCTTTGTTAAAATTTTGAGTAATTTATTATTATTTTTGTGCAATGTTGTATGGGAATATCTATCCTCTGCACAAGAACAAAATTCATAATGTGTCTCTACATTAATGTGGAAGACTTCCAAACTATTGAAGGGGTTTCAGAACATACATCCCCTTGAAAGAAAAGTGGGTGAGTGGGGTCCCTTTCACACTTCTCTTGTTTACTTCCTGAAGTGTTTTTCCAACTTTGAAATATTTCTGCCCCTTTTATCTTGGAAAAAGAAGCTAGATTTGTGGCTTGTAGACTGAAAGTGTTCACTGTCTAAGGAAGCTTGAGCCTCTTAGCAGGGAGTCCACACTGGACTTAGTGAAAACCTACCACTACTCCTGAGTCATCATGAAGCAGAGAATGGTAGAGTCATTTGCAGCTTCCTGGCATTGTTGCTGGTCTGCCAGGCTTGTCAACACCTTTGAAATCTGGTGCCTAGCCTGGTCCCCCAAAAGACGTCTTGGAGAGAGTGAAAAAGCCAAACTGACAGCCAAAGGCAGAGTCCACCTATTTGTCCCTTTTAGTTCTTTCTTTGTTTCTTCTACACTTTTATAATTGCCTTTCTTTTTGCTTGTTCTTATCCCAACACTAATGTAATATTGGTAAGTGGTTTAATTAGAAGATTTATTAACTTGTGTTTTTAATCGTTTTACTGAGAAAAAGTACCAAAAGCTTAACATCAAAATAAAAGCTGTTACACAATCCACTATTTGGGTGCAGTCTGTCACCTTTGAATTCCATGGCTAAACTCCTGTTGGCTTCCATAGGAGCCTACTAAGGAACAGGGTAATGTTATTTTGTAATATGTATGTCACATGGGGTCTCAATTTAGTCACTTAACTAAAGGCACCTAAACAAGTGGTCTTCTTTTTAATGATGTGAATTACTCAAGTGACTAAATGGGAATACAAGTGCCTAATTTTAGTACACCCATAGTTGAGTATGGTAACCACAGTCTACTATCACAGCTTCATCTATGTTGGTTGGCATTTATCAGTCATTCTGGGAACAGCCTGAAAATGATTGCATCAAAAACACTTCTGTTGGATATATCCCATAAATCTAAAATAAAAACAGGTAATAAAGGAGAGAAGTAAATATGAACCAGAAATCAGGGATTAGCTTGACAAGAATAAATAAATGCTTGTCTGAGGCTTAGCTTTATGTCAGTAATTAATCACCTCTTTTCAGTGTATTTCTAATATTGCAAATTATTAATGCTTTACAAATATAAAGCAATTTAAATTGTCATCAGAGCTGGGATAGAGTTTTCCTGGAGCAGCACACTGCAGAGTTTGTTGAAGATCCAAGAACTGGTTAATTTAGAGCAGAAAGTGTTTAATGCACTTGATTATTAAACACCAAACTGCAAACAAGTGCTTCGACATTTGAGAGATCATGACCTCCAACATAACACAATCTAAAAAAATTAGGTTTCCTACTCACAGTAATGTAAACTAAGATTCTTAGAATTTACAAAGCTATTGTTTGCTCTTTTCACAGGATGAATATTAAAATTTGTCTTGTCAGTTTAAGGATTAAGGCCAATTCTGTTTTTTTGTTACACCATTGTAAAGAAGAATTGAAAGTCCCATTAGTAAAGTTGGGTTTCTTTGGAGTTTTTTTGAAGCATATTCAGAAAATATGGTCTATGTAAGAATAGATGGATAAGATTATCTCATGACTTTAAGTGATAATCAACATATAAATTCACACAGAGTATATGAATAAACCCTGTCACTTGAGACCATATATTTTATTCCTTCAGCACTTTAGTATGTGAGCTTTTTGATTTATGCATGTATGTATAATGAGAAATGGCTCATAATGTTTCCCTTCTCAATGACACAATTGTGCTGGAGTTCTTTGCTTTTTGAAAGCTCTCAACAGTGTGTGATCTTGGATTAGACTTTCTTTGGTAAACCCTGAACAGTTCTTTCCTTTGTTGCCTCTGGGAAGCTGTGTATAGCTTCTGCATGTTTATCTTAGTTCGAAATTTTTATTTGAACCTTCTCAAAAAAGTAACTGGACTCCATCTGGCTTCTACTTACTGGTGTGCAAGATGGCTTTATTGGTTAGGAGAAAGACATATCCCAGATTATTCTAAAGTGTCCACCTTTCAAGCCTCAAGCTGCAGGAGGGGAGAGCCTAATTTTCTGATATATCTCTGCTAGCAGTCTTGCTCTGACCTTGTTTGGGTCTTCAAAAAGCACATATGCTGGGTCAGATTGTGTCATTCTACTTCAACAATAATGAAGATCTTATGCACCAACATTTGCAAGTGGTTGAGAGTATGTTCCTATGCCCTGAAAAACTTTGTTAGAGTCCTGCCTGTTTTATAGCCCATTAACCCCAGACTCAAATCCGAGGTTAAATCTGCCAGGAAAAGAATTTCAAGAAAAAATGGTACTTACCATTTTCTATGCCTTTATTCCAAGAGATCTCTGGGTCTTAACAGGTTGACTGTGTCACTTCTGTTATAGTAGCAAGTCCACTGTGAGTAACATAGTGTTTGTGGATAGTGCCAAGTGTTGGAAGCAATCTCTCCATTGTCATGATTGCTGGGACACGACACAAACCCAGGCCCTTCATCACTGACACTGTGAGTGTCCTCAACCCTTCTGGCATCTATCTTCTGCACCAACTGTCTGAACTTAAGGTGTTAAGAGCACATTTTCCTCACTAGCCATGAGATCCAAACCAAGATTTCAGTACCAGCAGAATTTTCTTTGTTTGTCTTCTTTGATTAAAAAGTGCATTTTATGAGAGCCAATAAATGCAACCATGGGTGGGCAGAAGTCTGTTGGAAGCTGGAGAGAGCTCATTCTTCAGCAAAGACAATGCTTTTGTGCATTGCTGCTGGGTCTTTTGATAGGCTTCTGAGAGAGCAGAAGAAAAGGAATTCTTGGCCTTTATTGATATCTGTCTACTATTCATTCCTAGAAATATGTGGAGAGTCTCAGGATGAACACTCATACTTTTTTCAGACATCAGTTTGGCGTGTTCTGCTTCTGTGGCTGATTTGTTATTATTCTCCAGAAAAAAGTCAAACCCTGGATGTTATTGAAAAGACTAGTGTGCCTTTCAATATTGGATTAATTGAGTTACTGTATTTTTTTTGGATCTGTTGGGCCATGGTAAAGGGAATAGTGTTACAAAATGAGAAGTATACTTTGTTTCTTGCAGATGGACTTCTGGCTCCTGGTCCTCAGATTTCTGAAATGTTTGATCAAATTGATGCCTTTTCTTAAGGACTTTTTTCCTCCATGAGACTTGAAACTGGTGCTAATGACCCTCATTTATATTCGTTCTGTGAACCTGCAGCAACTTCCACACTGATGTATCCGTCAAAGATGATGTGTTTATAATTGAATATTGCCTCCTCCTGGAGGTTAAGAGTTTTTTTCCTCAATCATATCCATTGTTCATGAGATGTTTCTTTCAAAAGCCATCCTTATTTTTGGCTCAGAATTCCATTTCAGTCAGAAAATTAAATTTTATCAATGCTCTGTGTCTTTCCTCCACACTTTGGATGCCAGTAAAGCTTTACCTTATTTCTTGTTTCTTTTCTTATTTCTGATTTCTGACAGGATCAGAAATTCCAGGTGTTTCCTAAGGCTCTTTCTGTCAACAGCTTAATGATCTGGGGATGTCATCTTTGTGTGCAGACTATTCAGATAGATAAGAAGCTGTCATGACCTGTTTTGAGACTGTAGTCAAGACTGCATCCATGATTGGAGTGAACACCACTAGGTCTTCAGCTAAGTGGGTGGCAATGCTGAGAATTTCACCTTTCCTGTCATCTGATGAGTATTCATGTGAAGCTCTTTTCAATTTCATGAGATCCTAGGCCATCCGGAAGCATTCAGGAATGGTGCTGCACCTGGCAGTGTTCTTACTATTTTTATTGCTATGGAGAACTTCCATTACCTCCCTGTGGTAAATATGCAGCCTTTCTCTGAGCTCACATCATGTCAAAATGCATATGTGCAATCACTATAAAATAGAAGAACAGCTCATTTAAAAGTAAAATAATTTCTTCAAAATATACATCTAGATTTTNAAGACAAAGGAGTGGAGGGGAAAATATTGCAGAAGGAAAAATTGCATGGTGAGGAAGCAGATATTTCCCTTGCTTTCTTACATGGCATGAATGTGTTTATGCACTACATATATTTCTTGGTAAGTTGCATGTCTTTCCTTTCAAAATCTGCACATGAAAAAATGCTAATAGAACTATTAGCACATTGAATGGGCCATCATATTGCTTTTGGGAAAGCATTAGCTAGGGATGTTAAACTCCATTTGTTGCTTTGAAAGTCTACCACATGAATAAATATCACCAATCATCACTGTTAGTCATTAGCAAGTAACCAGTTGCAACTACTGGGATACAGAGAAAATTTTTTTCTGAACATGTCTTTCATGCTGACATTTGCTTAATTGGTGGCAATAAGGCAGCTATGCTTGCCACTGGGGTGAGAAAAATCTGACACCTGCTCCATCCTCGATATAAATATTTCATAAGGATCCTATCTACTCAGCTGGTGCCCAGGAGTTTAGGATTTGACTCTTAGCATAAGGGAACCATTGTGGCCTGCTCATGTTAATTATTCAGTTGCTGCCTTCTTCCAATGCCCTTAGGAGACTTGGTTCATTTTATCCCAGTTTTATGGCTGGCTCCCTTTTTGCAGCATGGATAAGAAAAATTTTGTGATGCCTTTTCTGTGCTATGTTTAGAATCTTAAATTCAGGACTTGAAATTTCTCAGGCAAATTCAAAGTTACTCAGGACCTCCCAGGATCTGTCCCCCAGTAAGAACAGAAAAAGGAAGTCATTGCAATGGTTGGAGGGCAGAGTTATACAAAAGGTTACTAAACATTATTGCTTGTGCTTGATGACTTCCAACTGCCCTGCCACCCACCTTCTTGCTGAGCCAGAAGCAAATTTGAAAAAGAAACCGCTGTGCATCACTTCCCTAGCAGAACATGTTGCAGACAAAAGGAATCGAAACCACAACTAGAGAATTGGATTTCCCCTGCTTTCTCCAAAATAAATATTTGTTTGCGACAAAAGCAGCCGGAAGAATGAGACATGTACCCCTGACATTGAAGGCTTGTGTGTTTGTGCCGGCTGCAGTAGAGATATGACAGTCCACTGAGTGCTACCTAAGGTCAGGCTGAGCTCCATCACCCTAACTTTTGAAGTACCATTTTCGGCTACTTGCACAAAGCAGAGAAAGAAGGAAAGTCTGGAAAGTCCAGCAGGAATCTATAGCAAGTGGAAAGTGAAATGAGAAGTTGCACTTTCTCTTGGAACTACTCCCTCCACTGCTCCTTCCAAACAGCAGCATAATTTCCTTTGAAGCCATAGTGCAGAAGAGGATACATCTCACACCTCTGGGCAGCACCATGTGCTGGTTGTCTGCTGGAATGAGCTCCAAAGGGATGACTTTGGTATGAAAGTATCTGTACATACAACAGGTGCCCAAGCTCAGCAGGGAGTTCACAGCTGTTATCTGAGAAGAAGATAAGAAACTCCAGGAGATGGTTAGCAAGAAGGAGAAGCAACGAAGGTGAACACCTTTTGCTCTCTGGAGTCAATGAACTGCATCCACTTACAGATGTTTAAAGAGGATCAGGCCTAGTGCATTAGACTGTGCTGTGGGAATAGTACAAGAAAAGCTATGGGAATTGCAAAGGAAAAGATACAGCATATCAAAGACCAGTACAAGAAAAGGCCAGCAGATGTGTGAAAGCCTGCGTGCACTTCCATGGTTGGACAAAGGGATCCCGAAGATGCAGCTGATGTGTATCCTGCCCAAATGACTGGACCCTGGTTTGGAATTTCCCTAAAAAAGTAACAGCAGAACAATAGCTTTACTCTGTATTAGTTAGCCATAGGGGTATAAAAAGGTATCATTTGTAGCCGTATTTTTTCTCTCGCCTTGCACTGCAATAAACTGCTTTTTTCTGCACCGCGTACGAGAGTCCGTGTCATTTCACTCACTACAAACGGCTCCCTGGAACAGAGACAATAAATCCAGGCATTGAAAGAAGACATCGGTCTGGTAGTGAGGCCCAGCTGAACCAGGCAGATCGGGGATCTGGGAGGAGGAGAATTCCTCAGGTGTGCACACCCATCACCTTGGAAATAAAGGTGAGCAGCTGGGAACATGGGTAGGAAGTTATCCCACGAACAAAGAGAAAGTCTCAGTATCCTGCAAAAACTCATGAAACAGTGCAGATCTCCTAATGATGGGACTTTCAAAACTCAAAAAGAGACTATAAACAAAGAAACTGCCACTCACTCACTCCAGATGTTGACCTTGGAAATATCCATGTTTTTCTGAGCAGAGCTCATCCTTTTAAAATCCCCAGTACTACAGATCTGTGCTTTGTGTAGCAGTTTAGCAGTTAGAAGCATTGACTAGAAAGTGGACAACATTGGTCATAGTCCCCTTGCCCTCACAGTCTGAATGTTTTTTTTCATTATCTTGAAGGTGGCCTAAAAGGGTATATTCCTTCTGTGAGTGGTTGAAAAGGCAACAGGTTAGTAGTGAAGGAGACAGCAGAGCACTGTTTCTAGCTAAGTGAGTCAGCTGAAAAACCTTTTTCTGAACTCTAGAGAGAGAACTGTTCGCCAGGCAGGTGAGCATCCTCATGGTGAGGCTGTAGACATGACAGATATTCTTCTTTGAAAATCAAATGACTCAATTTTTTAGTTTTTCTTCCATCTTATGCTTCACTTTTCTTGCAGAGGTCAATAAGGAAAATATATTGCACAAAGACTGCCGTTAAAGAGTCAATTTTTATAAGCAGTTACCACATGAGATTATCTGGAGTACCACAATTATGGCCTTTCGCAAGCTTAGGGAAATGTTGTGGTGTCTCATATGGCACCATTTGCTAATACTTAGGCAGAAGAGATTTTTATCGTCAGCATGCACTCTAAATTCATAATGTTTAGCTTCACTTTTTTTTTTCTCTTGTCCACTTTTCTAGTTCTCATTTTCAGCTGTTACCTGGCATGAATTTGCACAGAAGAACCTTCTTTGTCATCAGGCCAAAAAAATCCATTCAGATTAGGAGACGGAAGGAGATTTGGAAGGGGAGTCTCTTTTGGATCGTATTTGTGCCTTCACAAAAGCCATATTTTTATTATGCCCTTACATAACCTGTCCCCTGTTTCAAATACAGCTTGAAAAAACTTCCCTTGTACAAGAACATGACCAGCTGAGTAAATAATAAAACCTGTTGAACTTGTGAATAGTACTTACTGAGTCCCTAACTATTTTGATACATGTGCCGGCATAGCAATACGTTTTGGAGAGAAGTAGTGATATTGAGACTCATGAAAACAGTTGGTAAAGGCTACAAGTTAACCTGAAAACATATTCCTGGTAACACAGTTAAAGGAAAGGGAGAGGTGCTCAAAGGTAAATTCAGGTCAGTTGGCATCTACAAAAACAAGACTTGGATGACTTATAAAACAAAGTCATATGCAAAGAGGGAAGAAGTCACAGAAACATCAAATTTATCACACTGTCATGAGAGGGGAAAGAAGGGGAAAAAAATGACAAAAAGAGCCCAGCAGTAAAATGAATATATTCATGCAGTGTCAGTCTCTCCAGACAAGAAATGGTGCCAAGCAGAACCGCATCAGCGTGTGGCCGCTTCTTGCACTGACACTAAAAACATCTGTTGAGGTACAGCGCTTATACTGTCTGCCAAATAAGAGTTTTTTAATCTTAAAACATATGCTGGAAATAGGAAAATTTGGACAAGAACAAAAAGAAAAAGGAGGGGTGGGTGGCCAATAAATTAAAAGTGAGAAGTGGGGAAGGACGGATTGGAGACAATGTTTCCACATAGTGCATCATAGTTAATTCAAGTCATCTCAGGTCACCAAGGAAAGGGAAGCTCATGGAGTAATCCACGGATTCCTCAAAGAAGTTAAAAGAAACAAAGCAATGTTCTCTATGTCAAGGACTTCATTCAAACACTGGGTTTTGAACAGTTAACCATAAAACTCAGATTTTAACAAGAGTTTGGGAATACATCTGAGACCCAAGAACTGATGCTGACAGGAATACTCCTGTTTTTCAGGCAGTCATATCTCACATTTTTGCAGAAAGAATGTATTTAGGCCCCCCAGCTGAACCAGGGCCTAATATTGGCTCTGCAGAAATTATGCCTCCAGGATACTTGGTTAAACACTTATCCAAACAAATTTTTGGTACATACAGTAACTTATTTAAAGATTCCCACCTTCACCTTTAGTTCTCTGGTTAAAGTAGCTAGAATATAGAAATATTTCAGTAAGAATAATTGGCAGATATGACCAAAGAAGTTATTAAACTATTTCTAGGATATTTTTCAAATAAAGTAGGTAAGCGTTCCTTATGATAAAGTACTGCTGTAGAGTGTAGGTTATTTTCATTTCTGAAATAAAATATGTATGTGCAAGGATATTATTCAGTGAGGTGAGTTTTCTGAATATGATAAACATGTATGAATAGAAGATTTGATTTTATATCACTGACCCTTTGTAGTGACTGAATTCTTTCATACAAATCAGTCTCTCTTTGGTACCATCTCAGGTCTACAGCATGCATTGCATGTCTAAAGACAGAAACAAACAATTAACCCACTTTAATACAGTCTGTCCACTTAATTAATTCCATGTGAATTGTGCTTCTAGAAGAAAAAAAGTGCCTAGAGGAAAATGTAGGCCTCTAGAAATCAGAGGAAACTCCCACTCTCTTCAACAGATTTGAGATTTGATTTCTAGTATACTTAACTTTCAAGTACAAAAGATTTATGCTTAGCGAATCACTGGATATAGTAAATTGCACATGTTATCAAAATGTGCATCAAAATAATTGTGCTGTATATCCTTCAGAATTGTCTTCAGTTTATTTATTTTCTGTTTATAAAACATTTTATTTGAAAACCATTATAGAGATGAGCAGAGGAGTGGGTTATACACACCTTGGCTTACAGGAGTTTTTGGTCCTTCTAATGTGTCCAGTGGGACAATTTTAAACTTTGGATCCTGGTAGACTACAGAATAACTATCAGCTATAGACGACTCATTTCTGGGATATAAAAACATGCTGGGCAATATGAAAATCAAATTCTAGAATGAGATGATGGGACCAAATAGGAGATGTTTCCCAAGGGCAGTATTCAGAGCTACACAATTTTCTGCCTTATCTGATTTTTAATGACTTTGATGGAGTTCTGTATATTGAGTTTTACTGGATATTTATGTTCTTGTAAAAATATAGAGATCTTATGTGCCCACATAACAGCATATTCAAAGGTTTTAGTTTCTTCCTGGATCTTAAGGGAATGTTTTCTATGATCATAAAAAATGAAAAAAACAGTTTAAGCCTTTAGATATCTCTCCCTTTGTCTTCAGTGCACCATAGCTGGAAAAGATGAAACTAGCACAGACACTGGACAAAAATCTTATTGGCTCTTTTGTTAAAATTCTGGTAACAAACTGCAGTTAATTTTCATGATTGGAAAACTACAATGTTTTAAAAGACCACTAGAAAATGAAATATTCTAGGCTGAATTTTCAAATCGGATAATTTCTGTTAAACTTCAAGATCATTCTGTTGTTTTTTGGTTTATTTTTTTTTTTAATAATACCCAGTAGGAGATTTTCCAGTGATCTGCAATGTGTGGCAACATAGTTAATGGAGAAATGCATCTTGCTATATCCTTCTTCCAGTGAATGTTAAATTTCATGTGACACCCAAGCTTTGGCTGAATCTTTTGTGTTTTTGAACATGTCCTCACTTTCAGGACTGTGAACTAAATTTGCAAATTATTTCCACTTTATTTGGCATTCTTATTTCCCAGAGAAGGCTGACTAACTCTTCCTGCCTTGCTCAAGAGACATTTGTCTTCTTCAGTAGTATTCATTGTAATATGGAAACCTAAGCTGTAAGTGAAATTTTGGTGACCAGTAATCTTTTACCTCCATATTCAGATCAATTTCACAGACAGTGGTTGCAAATATATATACAGTAACATGATAGTGAGATTAGAAAATTCATCCACTGTTACTTGTCTGGGCTCAATTGACTATAATCAAGGATTGATTTATGTCTTTGATCCTTTAAGAAAGTCCAAAACCAAGAAAAATCCCAACTGGTAGCATTTACGGTTTTTCAAAACTTTAGACAACATAAAGAAAAACAGTTTAAGGTTTCACAGAACTGTTGAGTTTTCAAAAACATTTTTCCCCTTAATTTGAACCATCATTTTCTCAAAGAAAATTAAATTAAAAAAACAACAAACATGTTTTTGTAATTAAACAGAGTACTGAGCTATGCAAACAATAAAGATCCTTGTTTGAAATTAATTCTTGTCCTGCTTCTGGGATTACCAGGGGAATAAAATTATAGCAAAACAAAACAGAAAAACCTGCTACAGACTAGAACTTGCATTTTACCAGAAGCAAAAGGAAATTTAGATTCAGTAGTTTAGAGTACTATTCTGTCTCTAAAAAGCATGATTTTTGGGTTTGTTATAAATTTGACAAAATGAAAAATCTCATCACTCCTGTCACCAAAAAACAAAGTAGTACCTCGAATTTTTTTCTTTATAGCTTGCTAATTTACTTTTCTTCCTCTGCACCTAAGGGATATTTTGAAGTGATTCTCAGGAATGTGAAAACAAGAACAGCTCTTCAAGTCAAGAGATATTAATTGTCTACATTTTAGAGGAAAAGGTGCCTCCAAGGGCGGGAAGTTTGCCCAGAGGTGGGAAAGGTCTCATAGAAGAATCTGAAAGCTTTTAGGTTAACTGTATTCTTCTTTTATATTTATGTAGAATTAAAAAAAATCCAGAAACAAAACCACAAAAAGGCAATATCTGACTTGTGAATCTGTTTTTAGAAACAGGTCAGATTCTTGTGAGGAAATATTGCTTGTCACTTTAAATACTGAAACACTCAAACTGGTTTCAGAAGTTTAAGTATCATAGGATATAGTATTAAGCATATCAGTTTTGGGGTCTCAGTCTTCTGAGGATGTCTGTCTGCTTTAACTACCCATCAGTCCTTTGCTCTGTTGAAATCTCACCATCTGTTTTGTGTTGAGCCACTTGAATAAACTATTGCTCCCCTTATTCTTTGTGTACAGAGATGCCTTTTGGAACACAATATTTGGTCAAGTTTCTTGGCCCAAAATTTTCTTCTTATCCAGTTGTCCTGCCCCAAGTGCCCCAAGTGCTTGGGCTCTCAAGAGTCCAAAATCAACATTGTAGAGGAACGGGCATGCTGAGTTTGTGGTTGAGGGCACTTCCAAATATTGCTACATCCCAGATTTGGTTCAAATACTTAGCATAGCCCATTTATTCTAATTAAATAAATGACATTTCTGCAAAGGAAAGAAGAATGGGGAGAGAAAAGAAGCAGGGATCAACTGCTGAAGTGTTCCTTGTGTCAAAAAACACGAGCATTCCTGTAACATTACACTGACTCTGTCACCAGGGACTCAGCGGCCCAGTTTCAAGTTTTTCAAGAGTCCCAGGTCACAGAGCTATGCCCATGACTTAACACTGGCAGCATGAAGCAGATTTTCTGGGGAAATTTTTCAAGTGCTTTTTTTAAAAAAAAAATCTTGTTTTCTTCAAGTTGAACAGTCATATTGCCTCCCTGAGGGCCAGAGGCTAACACGTGGAATAGATATCAATGAATTGTTTTCATCCTACAAGCTGATGACCATGTCAAAATTCCTTCAGTCTCTTCCTTCTCCATGTGGAGTTTTAAAAATACAATTTTCTTTGCTATTCCACCTAACAGTTAAATGGTTTATGGGGCTTTTTAACATTGTTTATGTAAATATATTATACACATACTTAAAAATGTGAAAAAATATTAACTTATCTTTTTACTTTATTAATTTTTTGTTCCATCTTACATTTCTTCATGCTGGCCTTCAGTCCTATAAATATTCAGTGAATATGTATGGCTATTTTATGTCCTTTTAAGACAGGGGATTTTGCTGTATCACTCACTACATAATAAAATAAATGGAGGGAAACGCTGCAGAGCGCGTACTGCCAATTTATCCTAGAATGCCTTGGCTTATACTGGCACGTGGCCTGACCACTGCAGCAGCACGGTGTGCTCGTGGCCTCACCCTGGCCAGTGGCTCCCCAGCTCCTGCACTGCTCTATACCCCACTGTGTGGCCGTATGCAAATACAGCAACCTCCTCATGGCTCAGCTTTCTGTACTCGTAAGGATGGCAGCGCTCACCTCCACGATTGAAAAGCCGAGACTTGTGAAGACTTGAATGCAATGGCAGCCCAGACAGGTTGTCTGTGTGAGCTGTGTCCAAGGCAGGACAAGAGTTGTAGGATTCACTCTGGAAAACCTTTTGCTGGAGCCATGACTGGGTTTCCCAACTCCATCAAACTCTCCCTGAGCGTTTCATAAGCTAAATGAACCCCAGTAAAATGACTTTTCATAATAGTGTGGGTATATAAAAAGTGTCTAAAACTGTCTAAATTATTGGCAATAATGTAACTATTCAGAGTTTTCACCTATTGTAGTATCTAATGTTACTTTCAAATAGATAAATAGAATATCCAAATTAATCATATCTGTGTTACAATATCAGCAATATTAGGATCCGAAACTTAATCCAACCCCTTTTTCAAAATGCAAATGTGTTTGCTCCATGTTGTAGATTACTTGGATCTGAGTATAATACGAAATTAGTTTTCTTAGGCCTCTGAGTTGCAGCAAATGAAGTGTTATGAGCCTGAACAAAATTGTGCCTGGATTTCCTTTTTTTTTTTTTTAAAGATGATCTGAATTTTGTCCACACTTACACATTGGTCATGTTAATGTAGGAAAGTTTATGTCTCTTTACTGTAGAAAAGTCTGTTTCCCTTTCTGCTTTTCCTTTTTCTCTGTCTTTTGCCTTTTCCCACCCCAAGAAAGAATAATGTTGCAGGTCAGGATCTGCTACAATAGGTTTAATGTTTTAGAAGATTTAATCTGCAGGGATGAGTTAAAGTTTCCAGGGAGCGGCATTGCAAGACTAGTTAATATGTCTCTGTCCTATAAATATGAGCTCAGATTTTTGAAAACAAAGTTTGAATACTAAGGCATTTAATTAGTTTGGCTCCAAAAGGCACCAAATAGTATCTCCTTCAAAACAATCTCTAAATGGATGAGATTCTTGGAAATACTAAGACATACACCATAATAGTTCATTGTAAACATAGATCTGAAGCCTTGCTCCTGACAATAATGAAAGATGCTAAAACACAGCAAATTACTCCTGTACATACCGTTGTTGTTTCCTGGAAGAATAATTTCTTCTTGTTTTAAGATGGTTATTCACCATTTATAGCCATAGAAAATGGGTGTTAAAAACACTACTTCTGGAATACATTTAGACTCGTATGAAACCAAATCAGGACTAGAATCCAGTTTTGAATTCAGCATAACAAAAATCTAACATAATGTTATCATTTCAGAATTTAAACAACCAACTGGCAGAACACTTTTTCCATGACTAGATATAAGGAACACCCATTACCTAAAATGCAATAGTATTCTTTTTTTTCTGCCTTGCTTTAATGCATTGAAGAAGGAGCCAGAATATCAAGAAATATCTTCATTTATAGAGTATTTGCTTAGAGAGTCTTGCTTGATAAAAAAACCTCATATATGAACATGTTTGCAAAAATTAACTCTTCACTGACACTTGGCTTCAATACCAGAGTAAAGAGGTTTCAGTAGCATTAGTGGGTAAGGAGGCAGAGTAGAGAAGGAGCCTTCAGAGAGACCTGAAGCACAGCCAAGTTCTAGAGAAAATATGCATTATTATGGTTCATTGTAATTTAAGTTATTACAAGAGAAACCCAAGAGAGAGGTATATTTGGAATCACACCCAGGGCATTCATTCGTTTTGGAGCAGGATGAGGACTTATGTACTAGTATCATCCTGTTCTTATTATTAACTGAAATAGCTGTAGCATAAATACCAAAACTTCTGAAAAAAATAGCTGCATCTATGTGTTCTATGGAAGGTTGTCAAATACTGGTAATGTCTGTTAAAATTATTAAGTATCATCACAGATTATTCTATTTTTTAATGTGAGGCTTGGAAAAATTCAAAGGTAAATCTTACATGGTGTATGTAAAGGACATACACAAAGTCCAAGTCTCTTTTCTTTGGCACATCTACAACTTTAATATGTCTCATGCTGGTTTTGAAACGTTTTTATGAAAAAAATATAAAATGTGTATTCTTAAATGTCAAGGAACATATAAGTTAATTTGTAAAGTCATTGGGCTTCGTTTTGCCTTCACATGCAGTGCTCCATTCCTTTGTGTTTAGGAGAAGATTTGAACCCATCTGTTTTTACCAGTACAAGGAGAACAAACAGAGCAGTGTTTCATCAACCGAAAACCATTACAAGACATACAGATCAACTCAGACTAGAATTAAACCAGCAGCAGAAATACCACCACCACAATCCTCCAGTTCTTTGACTGGTACTTATCTGACCGATAATGGCTGAAAGCCATCTATCATTGCTTAAACTACATGATGATAAAACCAGAGTCTGGAAAATATCATTACTTGATCTACTTGGTAAACTTTCAAATATTTCTTTCAGAAGATTTGCCAGGCAAACAGAATAGTATAAAATTTAGTTTTATTTAATTTGTGTTTTATTGCTTTTAAATTTAACTTTCAAAAAAAAGGGACATGATTAAAGAGCTACAGCTGAGTAAAGGTACAAAGCTTCTGTTGTAGAAATCTGAGTGAGTCTCAGTCTGTAGATCATTTGTAGCTGCATTTGAATCCAGAAAATTGTGCTGCAGGGGTATTTAGTGGGTTTAGACGTGTGTCTGAAATGAGCTGGATAGGTTGAATGCAATATCTTTCTTGACCTTTTTCTTTGTTATGGCTCCTGTTGGTTTTGTCAAGGCCAAAATATTGGTACATCCAGACAGAGAGACCATTCATTTCTTATTTCAAACTAATATTACAAAATTCATTATTTAGTTGCCAGAATAAAGGAAAGGCTCAGTCAACAAATCAGTGCTTTACAGAGACACTAAATAACAAAACTTTTAATTGATCTTTGTTTTCACAGTGGAATTCATTCAAAACAAATCCAATCTTTAAGTAAAACCTATCCACAGAGCTTCCTTCAAAAATAGTGTCTTCTTTTAGGTTATCTGAAGATCTCACTGTCTCACAAATGTGAAATAAGAAATGGTCCATTCAGCTTAATTTTAACTTTTCCCATTTAAGAAAAAAAAAAAAGGGAAGAATTTAATTTTACGTATATGACTCAGGTAAAGAGCTTGAAAGAACATTTCTGGAAATGTTTCATTAACTGTTCTGTAAACAGCAAATATTTGGTGCCTATGAATGTTGCTGAGTTTTTCTCGGAGTTTTGATGGGTAGTGTGCAGGATTAGGACGTGCTGTATGCCAACACTTTCTGAGCTGCTGGTAGAGCTGCAGAAAAGGAAGCTTCCCAGCTAAGTGGGAGGAACTGCAAAGAGATTTTCTCCGGGTTTCAGGCAGGACAGGTCAGAAATAAAAGATCTGTCTCAAAAAATTGAAGTGGACACACATTGGCTCCAACATTGAGGTCACTGCTGGAGGACTTTTTCTTTCCTATTTGGTAAAAGAGAGGAAAAGAATCAAGGACTGATAGTTATTAATCCAAATATAACAGGATTTGCTTCTTACGGAATTTGATGAGTGACTGAATCTAAAGCCTCTTTGCCAAAGTTTTCTCCATTTTCCTAAGTCCTGTCTGAAAAGAAGGGCAAATGTAAGAGAATTCAATGTTAGTTTGCATTTATGTGGCATGTTCAAAATCAAAGATTCCTGATATTTTTTCCAAATTTGCATAGCAAAGATTTCAAACACTGTTAAAATGCAAAAGGTGGTAAAAGCATTTGCAAAATAACTGCAGTCTTTCTAAAGGAAATGCAGCTAGGATACACCCAGGATTCAATTATTTAAAGATTGTTTAAGTTACTTTCATTTATATTTTAAACTAGAAAACAATGTGTGTGTATAGGTAAATGTCTTGGATTAGAAACCCAATATGGGTGTAATATAGACAACAAAAATTATTTAAAATTACTAAAGTTGACCATTTAATATGAATTTCTGTATTATATTTGCTCAAGAAATTATTTTTAAGTACCAGGAAAGAGCACAATTATTGGCACAAGATTTGCTGTAGCTAAAGCAAAGAAGTATTTTAATCACTCATTATGAAATAATAATAGGAATTCCAGCATAGCTGCTAAGAAATAAAGAGAATTTTTTTAAGAAATGTTATAAGAGTAAAAAAACATACATGTTATCCTCTCATGGCAGTAATTTAGAACAGTTTGATTTCCTTAAGTTGTCTCACAGAAAAATAATACATCTTCATAACAGAAAATCTGTGTGCATTCAACAATGTAATAACTTTTTTCCTAAATGTAAAGTCAATGATCAATTGAAAAAAGGCATGTTTTTCTCTGTGCTCACCAATGTCTCTACCAGTATAAACATAAAAAGCACCTGATGATTGTTATTCCACAGTTAAAATAGGAAGAATCAGGTGTCTAGTTAACATTTTTCAAGACGGGAAAGAAATTGCAACAGGAATATGATAATACAAAAAGTGCATTGCAGTCAATGGTTAGAACTTTGACGATGCACCAGCTTTTGTATAAAGGTAGAATAATTTTCTTGGATACAACAAAGTGCAAAACAGTGTAATAATTTTGGATTATGTTAATGACAAATTGTTTGCTCATAAATATAAATGTAAAGTACAGAAGCATCATGTTAAACTAAAAGGGGTTTCACCCGGTAGCCTATCCATCTTCACAAGTATCTGACTTCATGTTTTGATTCTCACCACTGTCAGTGGAAAAAAAATACTACCATTCTGGAAATCATAATCAGCTTTGAGACACTGAAACCTCTAAAAAGGTTGAATACCTCACCTGTATGAAGGATTGTGTATAGAAAGATTAGAGAGCACATTTGAATTCTTCTTGAGTATACTAGAAATTATTAAACACTCTACCTTCCAGTTGTAGTGCTTTTAATTATTAAAACCTTCTGGAGTTCTTTTTTCTCTTCTTACCTCAATGCTGTAATCAAAAGAATGTTCTCCTTCTGTGGATAGATATGCAAGCAGAAGCTATTTCATATTGATTCTGATGTGGCTGAACTACAGCTTAGAATTAATTTAAGCCATGCACAATAAAGAGTTTAATGAATTAATTTAAAACAATTATATATGGAAATTATACAGACAAATAATCATAATTTCAAAAGCAAAATTTGAGTGTCAAATAATTTAATTGCATGCTTGAGTGTTTAATTGCATGCTAGAGGGTGTTTTAAACACATGATAGAAAAAAGTTATGTGCTAACAAAAGCATCCTCTAAAGCACTGCCTTCCATTTTTCACATATTTTTCCATACTCCCATTCTAGGAAGACTGCCATGCTGTTTCAGAGACACTCTACAGTCAGAAGGGATTTGTACACATACAAATCCTTTCCATGACTGGGCCTTTATTTCATAATTTTAACAAAAGAATAAAGACTTGAAACATACAGTTAGTGAATTGATAGCATTGAGAATACACAGGATTGATTAAAGCATTCACAGATGCATTTAGAGATTGATAAATAGCTCAGAAAGCAAAGGTATTTAATGCAGAACAATAGGTAAGAGAACACTACAGGCATTAGGAATACCTGATCAGCTCACAGGGCAACCAGGCAGAGCACAATGGGCTTGTACAAATATCACCAATATGTCTTCCAGCAAGTTGATTCAGAAACAACTTCTAAACTGTCAAGCAACATGCAAATGGACCGATAGGATTTGCAGACTTAAAAGCAACAGAGGTAGCTCCAAAGTAGCAGTAGCTATGAATCACCTCTGATTGACACCATTGCCTCTAGCAATGAATTTTAGATTCTGTTAATTTCTTTTCATTAACCAAAGAATTTGAAAGTATGCTTTGGGAAACCACAGGAATACAATAACTAGTTCTGGGGAATAGTACACTGACTCATCTGCCACTGAAGTAAATGGAAAAAATCTGATTTACTTCAATAGGTTAGACCAACTTCATGTCTGAAGCAAACAAAATCTTTGACAGGTTTTCATGGATCATGAGATAAAAATATCTCAAGTGCACTTGATTGGGTCTTTGGACTTCTTTGTAGGTGACAATAGGCTTTTTGGCTTTAAAATGCTGGGGATATGCCTTTATATTTAACCTGGAACAATTCAGCTAGTTGCTGTAAATGTCCCTCTTCCCTCCACTGCATGTTGGCCAACACTTGGTGACACTGAAAATTATTTGTGGAGAAGAGCAGCATGCCCTGACAGTCTCCCATACTCAGTAAGAACACAAAGCTCTATGGAAACCTTCTGTTGTGTTTGGTCTCAGAATTAAAAAAACATTAATCAAAATTATCTCCTCTAATAATAAAAGGAGACATCATGTAGCTAAAAATAAACACTGGAAACAAAATAAAGAACCTGCAAATTTTAATTAGAAACACAAAACATCGAACATGTCTGATTTAAACCTTTGGCTTGGGTTTCTGTCTTGAAAATAGCACAGCAAATCTTGACTAAATGCTGGATTTGTTCTGGGGGAGGCATCAGGAGCACGAGGGCTTCTCAGCACTGCTCAGTCCCCAGCCCAGAGCAACCTGGGGAGCCCTATGCCCAGGATCTCCTTGCCCATGCACAGGAGGGAAAAGATGCTTGCTTTGGTGGATCCACCCCAGACACCACACCAAGTTTCCTGTCTAGTCCGTCAGCTGAAAGGGCAGCCTAGAAGATTTGCCCAGTCTTGATTTGGCTCCTTTAGATGCTTTTAAAGTGAGTGGCTCATCCTTTCTTCAGCCAGTTTTTCATGTGGTCAATGAGAACAAGTAAAGCAAAAAGCAGCTGTAGTTAGTAGGAAGCTTCTCTGTTTGTGTAATGCCAAACACAACAAAATGCTGATCACTGAACAGAGGGGCTACCTAAATGCTACCATAATACAAATAAATAATAATTGAAAAACTTTCTTTCCTTAGCATTTTTGTCCTTTATCTTGGGCATCTAGTTACTTTGTAATAGAAAGAAATATAACCAGTAATATATGACAATCTAAAATGGTAGAATTCCGCATTAAATTTTTTTCCCTAAGTTTTCTAGATTTCTCAAGAACTGATTTGATTTTTTTTTCATGATGGCCTTGATCTGCCAACTAGGTTATATGCAGTACTTTCATGCTTTACTGTTGTTAGGATTGGAGTCTAAATCACATCTTTCAAGTATCTTGCATCTCTTATACATACATATGAGTACAGTACACAGAATTGACAAGAGTGCACCTTTTATCCAACCTTTGGAAACACTAATCTTTTCATAGAATGCCATTGACCTGGTAAAGAGGGACACACACATCTTCCAGTGTACTTACAAACAACTGTGTTATAAATATTTATGCAGCCCCATAATGGCTGACATCTGCTGATACTCAAACTATTATGTTATGAATTTGTATTAATTTGTGACTTCTTTTCATCTTGCTGATTAACTTTTGTATATGTCAGGTACATTTTGTGCTACTAGATGGGGTTCTAGAAGAGAAAAGTTTTAAAGTAAGCATAGAACCCTACTATATGCTGGTGACCTAGTACACCATTGCTGAAACATAAGACTGCTGTAAGGCAGCTTGTGAATAAAAATCTTTCAAGATGTTGGCAGATAGATGGTTCTGTCAGTGACTGTGCTAATCTGAGTTAGCCAAGGCTGTGTGCCAGCCATGATCCTAAACACAAAACTCCACTCTTCCCCCAAAGTGAGCTCAGGTTCTGTAGGCAGGCACACATACTACATACACGTGTAAGGATGAAGGACAAATCTCTGTTCTTACTCTCTGAAATCAATAAGAAAAATTCCAATTAATCTAAAAGGTCATAAAGATTGATTGGTGGTTTCAAAGACAAATAAAATAGGAAATAATTTCCAAAACTAAGCTAAGAAATATGTAAACATACAAAACTGAATGCATTAATAGGACTTTGAGGATCAGAAATTCAGAAAGTAATATGAAATAAGATAAGTGTAGAAAAGAGTATAAATCTGTAGAAATAATGGGAGCAATAACTAAGATGGAATAAGAATTTTGAAAAGCAAAGCCTGAGAAGTATCAAGAAAAGCTAAATAAAAAAATTAAAAGAAGATGATAAGGACATTTTACTGAAAGGATAAGAAAATAGACCAAAATAAATATCAGGCTTAGGAATATAAATGCATTATGTGTGTTCAAATCAGCAGAGACCTATAAATTTCATCTTGCACTCTTCAAAGCTCTAGCTAAATATCAGGGATTGTGCTGAGAATTTATGAAGAATAGAAACTGAGAAACGGAAAAGACATTGTCCATCTTACTGGCTGTGCATCTTAAATTTGCCTCCTAGAAAATATGAGTACACATTATTAAATAATCAATGCCTAAGACAGGAGTAGTCTTTTCAGAGTTACACCAAAGCACCATGGAGTTCTCTATCTTTTCCTTGTGATGGCCAATAAGGGAGAATAAAAATAGAGAATATTTAAAATAATATATTTCCAGCTTAGTCTTCCAATCTTCAGTGATCAAATTGGCTTAAGTAGTCCTTTGTGTTTATCACCCCACAGTAGATTTATATTTCCTTATGTTGTCTGGTTTCCTCTTGGGTACCTGCAGGCTTTTATCATGCACACAATCATACAGCAAGGAGTTCCACATTTGATGCACAGGTTCTGTCAGGAACCATATAAGATAAGGGGAAAAAATACAAACCAGAATTCCTTGCATGGACTGATAGAAAAAGAATGTCAGAAAGCCAGTTCTGTTACCTTTGCTGACAGAACTGTTTCAGTGATCAAAGAAAGAGTAGATGAGATGATATACTTCGATTTTAGGACGTGATGGATTTTGTCCATGTGACTCTTCCATAAACAAAGTAAGAAAATAAGCTATACATACACAGAGCTGAAAAAAGCAACAATGTGTTGCTTGCTAACAAAATAGAGTGGCAGTTCTGATAGGAGCCTGTAAGGCTACTGGTTGTTTGTGACATTTTTATTAAGATGAATGATGCTATACATTTTGAAGGGTTCAATAGCACCCTTGCAAAAGTTGCTTGTGACATGAATGTAGAAGGAATTGCAAGTGTTAGTGGATGTGTTGGTATGAAAAGAAAAAATGAGAAAAATATTTTGATAAAACTCCTATGGAAATGAAGTTCTGAGTAAGGATTTCAAGACATAAAGGTATTGCAAATAGTCTTAATTCTCAGATCAGTTTCTAACGCAGCAACCTGCTTGCCTCATAAATGTATGTGTACAACGTATGTAGGTTGTATGTAGGTTGAATGGTTTTAATAATGAACTACACTGTTGTAAGTGGAATGAGGCCAAACTCCACCACCAGTTAAAGACCTAGTGCTTGTGTTTGTTTTATTTCACAAAAGAAAAAATGTAGATCGTAAAAGTTTAATGAAAGGCACTCTGAGATAAGGTCACTGTGTGAAATATTTTGAAGAGTGTCTTGGGATAGGAGAAGTTCTGAAATATAGAGAATGCAAAACCAACGGTCAGTTTTGTGAGTGTTAAAATGTTAATTATATATGAAACAAATGAATGCATTTGTGTAATAAAACCAGAGGTAGCTGAATGCCAAGAGATTCCAGAAACCATCTGGGCTGAAAGTGCAGGGCGCTTGTTGGCCAGTGAGCAGCAATATGAAACCTTACTCCCTTCCTCTCCCAGCATTCAAACTAGATCCTGCAGGCCAGACCTACAAAGGTATTTAGGTTCCCCATTCTTTCTTAGAAGCCCAAAGTAAGATGCTTAAGCAGGGGTTGGGAGCCTGAAATCTTTGTATATCTTGGCTTGTATATGCAGCATTTTCTATAGGCTTGTGCACAAATCAGAACCACAAAAGAACACCTGGGGAGGGAGAAAGGGGGAACTGATCTCAGAGCTTCATATGTTTTTTATTACTAAGTAACTCTTTCCATGCAGTGTATGTGCACAGAATGGTTGCCGCACTTGGAGTCTGGCTTCCAGGGAGGCCAGCTTACATCACAGAGTTGGGAATAAACAGCCAAAAGTTCAGCACTATTTAGTAAAAACCAGACCAAGCTACATGATCTTCAGGCATAGAAAATACATCTTTTGCAGTGCTGTGGAGTACTGTATTATCTGTCAGTAGATATGGCATGACTTGTGTTCTAATTTCCCATGGCTGCAGTGTGTCGCCAAAAGTATCTTTGTTAATCTTGAATATGTTCTGTGTTGGTGGATGGGGTGCAGGACAAGGTTGAAATGTCAAGAAATTAATCTGAAATATTCTGGATTTCTTCCACATTGTGGGATCCAGCCCATACTGCAGGTGGTGGTCCTATAAAACAGTTGTTCTTCACAAATCATTCTGCCTGTTCATTAATTTCATGAACCAGAGGGCCATTTCCCCACAGTCTTTTTTAGGAAAAGGGCCATCCAGAACGATATGTCTGCTCTCCATAGTCTGCAAAGAGTTGCACCTCACTTGTCAATGTATATGTGAAGACAGGGAATTCATTGGGTGTTTTGGAGCAGCAAGCTGAAAAGGGAAATTAAATCTCTAAGAAGCATGAAGAATAAAAGCCATTTCTCATGTGAAAGGTAAGATATTTAATTTCAAATTTCCGAAAGTGCAAAATTTTCTAATTTTATAAACTTTTAAAAACAGATTAGAAAAAATACAGATCAGCAATAGTTGACATCTACAATACTCATCTGTTGGGTAGACTTTGTCTCATTCATGAAACAGACACAATTACACAGGTCAACATTTACAAACGAGGTTCCAAACTGAAGGATCCAGGCAGGACTTGCCAAAACACAATTAAAACCTTTTTTTTTTTAAGATTTTGAGGTTCCAACATTTATTTTGTCTGAAATCCAAGCAAAAATGACATCATCCTATTTTTGTTTTCTGAGGAAATGATTTAGAGAAAAGGTGCCATCCAAAAAGACACACCAGACAAATGGTTAGATCTTGCACATAGAATCTCTTGGTAAGCACCTTCCCTGTCCACTGTCTTACCAAACAAGTCTTTCTCGTAATCTCTCCTCTGCAGCCATTAATGTTTGTGTAAACAAGTCAATGTTGATTGAAGAAGAATAAAAAGGAGACACATTTAACCTAGATATATCTAGGGAGTGTGAGAATTGATTTGAGCCCTTGTTCAAACTGTTCAGACCGCTTTGGACCTGGATACTACAGAGCAAATGTTCTTTCTCCCTCTTCGATTGCACCCTGGCTCTGAGATGGTTTCAAATTCAAAGCAGTGTATTTCTGTGGGCCACGCAGAATTTGCTGCATTAGCAAATTCAGTGCTTCTCCAAAGGGTCTCTACCAAAAGACATTTCACACAACATTCTCCAGTGGTGCTGACTGTGTGTGTGGTAACAGTCTCCACTGCCTGTTCTCACTGGCAAGGATAACAACTTTTGACACCAAACATGCTGGAAGGCATGAGTTAAACAATCATTTTTGACTCCTACTTGCCCTACAAACAAGGGCTAAGCAATAGCTTACAAATGCAGATAATTCAGCAGGGAGCAGATACTTGGAAAGAAGAAATGATAGGTGAGATGGGATATAGAAGAGCTTTTGTACAGCAAACCAGATAAAATTGGTTTTGTTCTTGAGTGCCTTTGTGCTTTATGGTCATCTTTTTAGTGGAGAGAAACAGTGTTGGCACAGAGGCAAGATTAAGAGCAAGAGGGCATGGCTGCAATCTAAATTTGGGAGGGCTGGACAGTACTTAGAGAAAGGAGAGGAATTATTTGAGGACTTACGAGAAAGAGCACTGTAAGCAAGCTAAGGAAATGAAGGGCAATTTAAAAAAAATTGGCTGACTATGAACATAAGCTATTTAAGAAACTTGGGCTCACTTTCACTTGTGCCAGGTACAAACTGTCTCATCTGGTGCAGGGTCACACGATGGAAGCCTAGTGTAGCTTGGAGAAGTTGGAAAACTTATGTACAACAAAATTTTATTCTTTTAGGACTGGACTAAAATCAGGTAGTTATTCATTCCCTGTCTGCAAGGTAGTTTAGTCCTTGAGAGACAAAAATGTCAAGACTACCCTAAAGGAAGACTGTACCCTCCCTTCTTCTGCCACTATCCCATCCATCTCCTTTGCTCTACAAGTACAAGCCCTTGTGCAGCTAGTCAGTGAAGATGATTGGGAAATGAATCAGTTTAAAAATAAACTTTCTGCCGAGTTAGTTTTAAACTGGATTGGTTTCCTGATCTGGTTCATAATGCAGCCAACATGGCTAACGGTGTCTGTATCTTGCTCTACGTTCGTAGCCTCTGCCTTCTGTGATTTGCATTAGTCTTGCAGCTGCTGCACGTGTGCTCTGTAGGATTCTCAAACCGCACTAAGGAACACTGTGCTATGGAAAGAGAGGGCTGGGTCTTCCATGTGGGGAAATAACACTGTATTCAACTGGAAATATTTTGGTGGAAATGTGTCTACTGCCATCATTCAGGCTAAGCTTACACAAAATAACTCAGCGACTAAAATATGCATGTCATAAAATTACCTGTGGTAATTTCAGACTTTTCTGTGATTTCACGACTATTATAAACCTGATTATTCTCACATAGCATTGCAAATCAAAAAGCTTTTAATTCTGTTTGGAAGCTATCATGAAGCATCCACCCTGTCCTGAAGGATGGCCCTTCTGATATGGGCCTTTCTAAATCCCAGAAGAGAGGTCTGAAACTAATGAATAAGAAGACTATAATTTTTACGGCATTTAAAAAAAGCATTTTATACTCACCTCATTACCAGTCAGTTCTACTTTTTCAGTTCTTCTATCGGTCTAGCTGCACAGCTGTGCTGCCTCAAATTTAATTGTACTCTAACTCTCCAGCTCTGTCCATCTTCTCACCATTCTCACCACCTCTAAGTCTCTGCTTAAA
>WEIV01017981.1:1499-25899 GCA_013390005.1 Calyptomena viridis
CTAAAAATAAAGGAAATGTAAAATCCTTATGTGTGCAAAGTAAATGTCAGAGTGAGCACAACTAATGCTAGTCCTAGACTGACTATTGATTTAGAATACCCTGCAAAGTTAAAAATCCACATGAATGGTCAATAAAACAAGAGATCATTTATTTCCACATGAAACCTTTCCCATTCACCTGGGCGTGGACCACTGACACACCATGTCATGACCTACCAGCTGTAGTTCTGGGAATGACATGGTGTCCATACTTTACCTCCCACACTCCATGGAAAATCTGAGCAGCAGCAAACCTTTTTGCACCAAAACTTTGCAGTGCTTGCCAGCTTGCAAGCAGAGCAGATCATTACCTTTATTTCAGCTGGCCAAATAAATCAGAACTAGCCACCAGGGGGTAAATTTCCAGCACTGTGTGTAATGGGTTTAACTTCAGAATGTCCACATTCTGAATGTCTCACTCACCAAGCTTGCTGCTCAAAGTTTACTCCTATAATAAACACCAACAGCCTAACCCTGCAGCTGTTCACTCAGCAAAATCCCCACTGGTTTTAGCAGGAGCTGTGCCTATGGTGGAAGACAAGGCACATTACAGGCAGCAGAAGGTAAGTTCAGTGAAACTTTAAGGAGTTGGCATCTGTTCACTCCTCGCCTAGGACAGCTCTTCCTGCCACAAATGGTAACACTGTCTTTGACACTGCAGCAAACACACTAATTTCTCTTGTGCTAGATCCTCAGCACCTTTTCTGTCATTAGCCAAAAAAATACGCACATAGTCAAGACGTAAGTCAGTCCCCTTCTCTGGAGCTCATTATATGAGTATCCTGTAAATTATGTCCCATTGCCCTTAGTTTTATGCCCACATAAAGTGTTGGGTAATTCTATTCCACTGCTGTTGGGGCTCTTTAAGGTTCTTCAATTGCCGAGATGTTCTTCTGGGCAATCGAGTGCTTTAGCTAGAACTACCACAGTGTTTTGCCCTACAGTTACTGCTGCCAGAAAGGCTTTTTCACTGTATTATAAATCTGAGCTGGTGTCATGCCTTGTTCTTCAGTAATGTTTTTCAACTTCGCCTGAAATCTACCAATATAGCAGTTTTCCTGGAAGTTCTTAATCTTGCAAATTGTCCAAGTGGTGGTTATTCCGGAGTGGGTATTTTCAGTAGGGAATGATGGGAACAGAGATCAAAATCACTGCTCCCCTCCCCCTCTGTTTTCCCCATACACTTTTTCCTGGTAGAATCTGTTGATCAGAACAGAACTTCAATAGGAGAGTCAGTTGTTTTTTACTTACTTAATTCGGATCTGCTAAGTAAGGCTTCATGCATCTGCACAGAGACTGAATAACCATGCAAAGTCATAGAATAACAGGATGGTTTGCATTGGAAGAGACCTTTAATAATTTTGTCCAACCCGCCTGGCGGTGCCCAGTGACCTGATTCCCTCCTTGACCCTGTTATCTATTACCATAGACAGAAACATGAGTGCTGGCAGTGCTGAATATCAGNATAATTTAATAATGTTGTATAACCTGTGTGAATCTTTTATACTAGGCAAATTAAACTCTTCATGAATCAAACTCCATGTGCATCAACATTTATGTTTACAACTTGCTTAAAGAACCAAGAAAAAATGGGGCCATATGTTAGTAAGAAAAAGACTGACTCAGAACCATAAAGCAGAATCCTTTCCCTTTTCCTTGAGCTCTGTAATGCTGAAAGACAAACATCCCCTTATGGCTCATGAGCAGAAGTGCGGCATTAATTTTTAGAACTTCTCAGTAATTGTTTTAACAAAATGTATTCATAGTTGTTTTGTGTCATTCTCTGAAATCACTGCTAAAACGAGCATGTGGGCTCTATACTACAACTTATCTGCCCTCCTGGTTTCAGGGATCCTCTGGCACAAAACCAAGGTCCTGAGCGTGGACCCTGTTTATATAAAGAATATGATGTAGCAACTCATTTATCCTAGAATCCTGGAAGACAGGACTCCTTCTCCATGAGGCAGAGTTTCCTAATATATATATAAATATGTGCGTGTATGTATACTTTTAGGTTACATATACATATAGATTAATTTATAACATGCTTGTATATATGTATATACATGCACGTATACATATATTTGTCTCTATATGCAGGTTTGCATTCTCCTTTGAAAGAGGGGGATGGGGATCATTCCTAATGGAGTCCATGTACTGCGGTTTTAATCATTTAAACCCATGGCTTATGAGATGTAGTTGTGTTACTGAAATGGACTTTGTTCTCTTGTCAGGACTGTTCTGTGTCATGTTGTAAAATGCACTGGGACTCGGATCCACAGGGATCCTGGCTAAGCTAGTGTTGAAATTCTGGTTTCCTGGAGTTACTGAGATAACTCATTTAGACTTCAGTGGGGAATATGCTGAAGCACAGGTTGGTTTTCCCCTGCAAACCTACATCAAACCTTTTCAGATATTAACAGGAATTAGGAGTTACTGAGCCAAGAAAAATTACAGAAAATAGCAGCTGTTTTGTTTTGTTCAAAAAATATGCAATAGTCATGTAAAATAAAAGAGATATAGATATATTTGCTATTTTCAAGTCAGCTTCTCAAATCCTACTTGGTACAATGAAACTACAACCAATTGCTCCTTTACAAAGGGGATAAGGTGGTGAGGGATGGGGCAAAGGAAACTAACTCACTCTCTGGAGAGAATACTCCTCCCACAGAAGTGCTTATGAGTACAAGAATATAAAAAAATAACATATCTAGATAATCTGATAAAGATCTTAAAATGGACTCCAGGCTCAGGATTACCACAAATGAGACAGAGCATACTCAGAATCTTTTTTCCCCCCTCATAATGTGTCACAAGTGTCTCTGGAAAGTTTAAGCACATTAAGCAAGTCCATTAATTGAATGAGCAGTTGAGATTGTAAACCATAAAGCCAACATCTAGGGAGTTCTGTGAGAATTAATACAAGACAGAAATAATTAAGAAAACTCAAAGAGGGAGGAATAAACATCAAGACCAGATCAGGGGAATAACTAATATCCGACAAGACAGAGGCTAATATTTCAGATTCTCTTCTTACTGCTTCAAATGTTCTTGTCTTCTTGTCAGCAGGCAAGAAAGGTGCTAAATTAGGGAACTGAAAGATGGACAGTAATTGTAGCTATAAAAATATAAGTCTAGGCTTACAAATTTCACAGATTATATTTCTACACAGAGATGTTAGGTCATTTATACACTGACCAAGAGGTAAGTACAAACCAGTACACATAACTATGCTGTAGTCTACCCAGTGGTCTTGTGTAGTGTTCAGAGCTCATGATTCACTTAAGTGTATCTACTAGAAAATAATCCAGCCTGGATAAGAAGACCTGTTTCAGTTCTCTATCTGGAATTTGGGTGTACTCTGTTAGGTACAAGCAAACCAAATAATTTAAAGAAATATTAAGTTTGTAGAAATAAGAGTGAAAACCACTGCAGTCAGCCGAATCCAGCTGAATTCATGATAAAGCAGGATAGACTGAAGATCACACAAGGAAGCCGCTATTACACTCAAACATATTTAACTACTGCCATGTTTCATTCACTAACCTTCCAGCAGTTTTTACTTGAAAGTTCATTTGGTCCATCGGAAGCAAATGAGAACCCTGAGCATGCACAGAAAATGTCCAGCACTCCTGTTTCACTTGGGGTCTGCTACAGATCCAGGACAAAGCACACATTTCATCCAGGTCTCACAGGGAAGATGTGATTTAATGCTAACAGCATTCTGGCCCTCTTCCGAAGTGAAGAGGGATTGAGAAACACACGTTGATCTCTGGAGCCTCGTTGACAGCTGTATTCTCTGGCCAATACCCTACAGCAAATGTTCCCCTTCACATTGCCCCCTTTAAAGTCTCCTCCACACTTTTTTTGCCACACTCCGACTGCCAGAAGTGTCTCGTGATGCTGCTGGAAGAGGAACTTCTACAGCCTGCTGCTGAGGTTTGGGGAGGGCATCCCTGTTTACATCAAAAAGTGCACAGGTTTGCCACAAGGCAAGCTCTGCCACAGCAGGGAAACACGGTCAGAGCTGCATTAGCATGTGACTTAACACACAGAATTCTCTTGAGCTACTGGCTCTGAGGGAACAAAGAGGAAAACGGCTGTTAATTCTCTCCTGAAAACACTGCACAGTGAGTAGAATCAGCAAAAGCTTAGAATGCCACCCTCTCATCTAAAATGCACAGAGCAAGCCTGTTTAAAACAGTCTGTCACCATCCATTGTCAACTGCCTGACAGAAGCAGAAAGTGCTGCTTGAGACAGTCTGCAAGCAGGAGGGCAGGCTGGCCGTGATGTGCTGCGGTATGCAGGTCAGAGACAGAGAGCTGCAATTAACCTCTCCAGGCTTTGAAGCAGGTGGTTGGCTCCAATCCCCACAAGTAATTGTAAAAAGAACAATTTGCTCTGTACAGTCTGTCACAGCCTCCTCATTTTGGAGTAATCCGGTACAGAAGTAGATAGCAGTCCAAAAGAGTAAGTGGGAAACCATTTGATGTTCAGGTTTATACTCCCTTTGGGTGAACAGGTAAAACAGGGAATGTGCACTGACAAGGAAACAACTAATGTTTGTGGTTCATCTTTGCATGAAGATTCAATTCCAAAGCTCATACCTTACCCTCATTTCGCAGGTCGTTTTGTAAGGAGACCAAATGAGACAAATTTATTAGGGGACAGTCACAGTCCTTGTGGCTGTTCCTCACTCAGGAATTTTTTGGTTAATTTTTTGGACATTTTCTGCTGAATGTCTGCTTGGTACAACTGTTTTCCTCCAGCACTCTCTTGTGTGGCAGGAGAGAGCAAGATGCTTCAGCAAACGCCTGGCCACAAGAGCATCTCCTGTCAGCAGCACTTCAGGGCTCTCCCAGCCCAGACCTCATCTCCAAGTTCATCTTTTTTTCACCTTCAGACATACACTTCTCACTGATATTTAGATACAGTTGTGTATGAACATATATATATATANGGGAGAGGTCCAGATCCTTTTCCCCAGCTTTGCACATCAGAGTGCATTATATGATTTCCTGAGATTGTGTGGAATTGATGAATGCTCCAGGCAGAGCCACTGACTTTTAAACTATATAGACCAGGATAAAATGTAGCCTACTGATATCATCGTTGGATGATTTAATGAAGGCTAAAGAAAGATTGTAAAGCTAACAATAAACAGGAGATTTTAAATTCCAACACTCTAAAATCCTTTTCTCTAAAATTAGAGGCCCTGGGCACGTGTCTGGACTCAGTCAATGTTGAAAGCATACCTTTTATTGGAGGTGACAGGTATCCTCCAGCCTTTNCTACTACCCAAAGGAATGCACTGTAGTTAATTCAGTTAATTCAGTACATTCAGTTAATTCAGTACAAAGCAACAGTGACTAATTGGATGTAAGCAAGGGACCAACTACAATGTGAAACTGTCCTTTGGCACTTCTCACCTGTGAATTTTTGACAAAACCAAAAAGGATGGTGGCATTTTTACAACCCTCTTAAAGAAGAGGAAACTGAGGTACATGCCATGTGTATCAGAATTGGGTCTAACACAGAGTCTTTCAGCTGAAAGGCATGGCCATTTGGTTATCCAGTCAGGTCCCCAAATAATTTAAATTTGAAATTCAAATTCACCCTTGAAAAGAGGTCCTTGTTACACCTACTGCCAAAAGAGCTCTCACCAGTACTTCTGCAAAACTGGCCTTTACAAGAGGAGTTTTTTGCTTGGAGTCAAGATCAACTTGACTTTAAAAATACTCAGGTTTAATAGGATAGGCATGCAGACTTAATTTTGTAACCCTGATTCTTCAAAAGCAAAACCCAGCCTCATTCCAATCGCTGCCTGAGACAGTGCCATTTCTGATGTCCAGCACGGGAGACAGAGTTGAGGTCTGGCTGCAGCCACATATATCCTCTGCAAACAACACACCTCTGTGGAAGAAGAGGCAGGAATGACAGACTGTCAAACCACAGGCCTTTAGAACATCTCGGGGGAACTGCCCAGTGCTGCTCTGCAGCAGGTTTGTAAGGGATGCAAAGTTTCTTGATTTTGGCTGAGGCTATAAAGAGAACAATTGTAACAGGATTATGAACTGATTTGTGCCCAGAGAAAATGGCTCATTCTCATAATAAATTTATAGCTGTAATTTTGTGGTCTTTCCTGAACGCTGTCTTTTCCACCTTTTCTGTGGCATTATTCCTGACATTGTTGTTACCCCATTAGGAAAGACGTGCTGAGCTACTTCAAACCCTTACACTGTGTGTTTATCTTCTGCCTCTAGCATCTTTTGATATGGACTCAGCATGGCTGTATAAGGATTTTTTCCTGGTTTGGATAATTTTCTACTGTATTTTTATTATTGCTATGTTTGCTTTAGAAGCACAGTCTCTGAAATTACTTCCTCAACCTGAGGAGTCTGGCTTACTGTTTGAGTAAGAGTTGAAGACAAAAAGAAGGATTATTCTTCCTATCCTCTTCCTTCTATCAACTCTCTATCCAACAGCTGGTTACCTCTGTGCCTTCCCTGCTGCTATCCCCTTCTGCACTGTGCACTGCCTGAAACCTTTGCTGCAGTTTCTCCTAAACCAGCAAAGGGACAGAAAGAAATGTCTCACGTTTTAAGACAATTAAATCAAGGGGTTTCCCCAACTCTTTTCAGTTAAGAAATGCTGGGTTTATTTAAATTCAGAATTATACCTGCTAGTAGTCATTCTAGTAAATGTCAGACTTCTTGTTTTGGCTGTAGTTGTATGTACTGGTAGTTGTCATGACATGATAATTATCCTAGTACACAGCATTTACCCATATTCAAGTGTCAAATGATAACATAAAATTAAAAATTTTTATTAGATTTTGTTTTCCTTTTAAAATTAAAACTAACTGGCCAAGGTTGAATTACAGTTCTGCCCCAGAACAATATCTTGTCTGCTTTCAGGCCTGTGTGGCAGCACCAGTCTGGTGTCCCAACCTGTGCTGTTGTTAAATGCTCAGGCACTTTGGGACACGATGCTGAAATTTAAACTAATAAAATAAGAGGGTTTATTCCCCTTTAATCTTGGGCATGTGCAGAATAGTCTTGAAAGTGTCATTTTTGAAACATTCTTTTCACATTAATTTGTTTTTATTGGCAAATCAGTTCTCCAAGTACTGTTCACTGGAACAGCTGCTGTAGTTTCAGATGTAAGTGTTGGCTTTAGGAATCCCTTGAGATATATTCTAAGGTTTGTTTCCTACTTAGAAACAACAGCAAGAGTTTAAGTCAAGTATTCCCCATCCCATGTGTTCGATATGTGTTTGCTTTTCATCTTATCAGTGAATAATAATATTACACAGAAACAGGATACAAACTGCCTGACTCAATTCTATAGCTATACTTACAAATAGGACTAGAATTATTTCCTCTCCCCATTTTACTGGAGAAAATGTACAAACTGAAATATGTCAAGGTGAGCCTGAAGCATTTCCAGTGCTCTTCATATTAAGTAGTCTTTAACTGTAATATCTACCAAGATTTAAACCACATACTTTACATTGAAACAAGAGATATCACTAATCTTATTATTTGGGGAAGTTTGGATTGAGGCAGAAAGAAAGTTGGTTCAGCCCTTCCAGGACTGTGGTATCCTGTAACAACAGGCCAGTCATATCATCTGTCAGCAGGAATATGGCTGTGTTTGGGTTATTTTCAGATACACCTACTCTTTATTTTAATTACCCAAGGCCTGATCTTAAAACCACAGGAGACAATCCAGCTGAATTATGTGGAGAACGATCCAGCATCAAAGGCCAGAGTTTCATTGGTTGGCAGGCATTTCCAACATTACAGAAATGAATCCATTGGGAAATCCAGGCCATTTTGAAATTATCATTTTGTGATTGACTTTCTTCCTAGTTTTATTGTTCTAAAGGACTAAAGTGGGAGATTCAAAACTTATGTCTGGACTTCACATGTGTCTCAGCAGAGACAGAAGTGCAGTCTGACAACCACTTGCTCTGACAATGAGGAGTCAGTGGGAGGACAAGTGCTTCAGCACACAGCCCAACACAGACTTGGTTCAAGGCCCCCAAGAACAATTCTCAGAGCTACAATGATCCACAGAACATTACAGGCACAGAAAATAACAAAGCACAGCACTTCTGGGAGGTGTACAAAATACAAACAGTAATTGATACTCGGGTCTGACATGCAATGACAAGGAATTAGAAGCAAGATTGAAAGGACACTTCTTTGTCCAGAAAAGCACAAATTTAGAAAACTAGATAATATACTGAAGTGCTGTGTGTTCAAGAGACCAGAAAACCACAAGGCTCTGAGTGATAGTCTTGTAGAGGGGATTACCAGTTACACAGATGCACAGAGCTCCACGTGGACAACATGAGACCATTTCCATAGCAGTTCAGCAGCAATTATCACCACAGAGTTAGTGATAGCCTGTTGTTTTATTGAAGAAGCCTCCACTCATTTTCCCTATAGATCACTATTTAACTACTGATGAAGAGAAGCAGGAAATTGAGGGAGGAAGAAGATGAGAGTAGGTATAGCTTGTAATGATGTGAATGGGTATTTGAAGTTTTAGCGTGTTTTTACCATTTAAACCTCATTGAAATGCACTGAACTAGAGGGAAGGACAGCATGGAAGGCATTAACATTTTGGCTTAACAATGTAGACAATTGCTGTGGCTTAGAAAAGGTGCAATGATCCACGAATGTACAATGAGAATTTAAAAACCTGCTGTACAGAATGAAGTGTGCACTATTCAAAAACTGTTGATCTATGCAAAATTATTAAACAACACATGAGATCTGCCAGGATTTTAGTCCCAGGTGCAGAGCAGCTGCTGTCATTTGCTTTCCCGCATGCCGTGCAGGGGCGTTCCTGCTGGAGATGATAACTTTGGCGGAGGCACAGGTTGAAAGGGGAGGACCAAAGAAGGTGGGAATGCTTTCAGGCTCCAGTCCACCACTCAGCCTGAATTCAGGCTCAGTGATAACTGCTGTGCACCCACGGTGGTGGTGCAGCTGCTCACAGAGGCAGCTGCCCCGGCTTTTCATTCTTATTGATTATGTAGACTGACTACTGAAAGCAATTGAGAGGCAGCTAAAAGCAGTACATGGGGGCTGCCAAAATGTTCTCTGTTCCATGTAACAAGATCCTTTACTCATCAGCTGAGCTTTTAATTGCACTTTTTCTACCAAAAAATCAAGCTGAAGAATTCCGTTGGAATTTAATGTTACTGTTTCTGGTCTCCTCACTGATTTACCATCACCGTGTTCAGATTGAGAAAGAGAGATCATCTTCATTAGGCCAAATCCAGGACCATATGTATACTGGTGTCTTTGGAAGATAAGAGAATGTCTTGGCTCATAGTACCTGGAAGAGTGGTTGGTTCACCAGGGCTGACACCTCCCCTGCACAAGATAAAATGATGCTTTATCCAATAACTAGATAATAGTGGTTGGTGGCTGTATTGCTGTTGGTCTTAGTACAGGCATTTCTCCAGTTGGTTGGGAAACCAGATGGGATCCTGCTCTGACGTGTGAAAGAAAAATGGGATGGAACTGGTAGAGGATACAGCGTGTCTTTTTAGGTTTGATCCAACCCTTGTTGAAGTAAATGAGAGACTTTCTACTGATTTACTGGCCTCAGACCAGGAGTTTTCAAGGATGCAAGGATTTCACGGTCCATTGCAATGCAATGACAGCCAACTGTGACACAAGCTTGGAACAGAGACTTTTAGGCAGTGTTTTTTCAGAGGCTCAAGTCCTTTGCTATGTGATACTTCAAGTTGTTTGGACAAACTGCAATTATCCCTTGATAGAGCAGCAGTTCCACTGCCAGGATGCTGAAGAGCAGGTACACATGAAATTTATTTCATGTGGTTCAAGCTCATTTCAATCAGCACAGTTTGTATTTGGGGGAAGCTTCAGATATACTCTTTTTTTTCATGTCAACCACTACTTTTGTTAATAATGAGAACACATGGTGCAGAGCTTAGAGCAGGATCTTGTGCTTCTTTGTCCATTTGTTATAAAAATTGAGCTAGTTCCATTCTTGCTCCATGACTTTCTGTTTGTTTTGAGCAATCTAGTATGCAAGTCAGCATGGCTTCTTCTTGTCTTGTCACTATGATGCAGTGCCTCTCATGGGCTGACATCCTTCCCAGACAAGCACGCTTATCTCTAGACAGACATCTTCATTCTCTGCACTGAGATAAAGGATCTCTCAACAGCAAAAATTCTAAGCACACGTTGTCTGAGGTAGCTTTTGCCTAAGTATTTGATCCTTACACTTCTGCAGATTAGGTATTACCAACACTTGTTAGTTTAAGTAAATATCCATGCTCTTCATATTCATCAGCGGGTATCCCAGAAGAGCTTAGTAGTTGTTTATCTGGTGAAACCCCAGCATATGGTACCAGCTTTTTCTTGCACCAATTCTAATTGCAAACACTGAACCTGTTCTGTAAAAACTGTTAATTAGGTGAAAAGAACACATATGTTTGAACTACAAGGTGGGGGTTCCCCCCACTCCTGTTTTTTCTCCCACTTGAATTGCTTGCACAAATGGGGCAGAACAGTTTACACATCATTGAGAAGAGTAAGAGGGGAAAATATTTAGGCAGATATAACATCAGCTGTAACATTCTTTGTAAAATAATGGGCTTTAAAAGTAATCTTCTGTGTACTAAGTAAACTTAGTGCTCATGATTCATGGCTCTAATCCCTGTGACTGAAATTTAAGATCTAAGGCTCCATGAAATTAAAGAAAAAGGATCAATTACATGCATATTCATTCAATTTCATGTGTTGCATATCCTTCAATTTTTCCAATGAAATTTTAACAGGGGAAATAGAAGTTTCTAAAGACTGTGTACTTGAAAAAGCCAGCAGATCAGTTGTAACTCCTGAAGCTAACCTGCTTCTCTTCTGCTCCTGTTGGTTTCTTGGCCTTCTTGGAGAATGCAAGTCACCTTCACATTTCCTTTTCTCCACAAGTATTTTCATAGATGCTGCAACACAGCGTGCAAAAAGCTCAAGGATACTAATTGTGTACAGAAACATTGTAGAGCAAAGAGGAGGATGCTCACAAGAGGCCCAATGCCCATGAAGTTCCTGTCCTGCTCCACAGAGGAAAGGAACCCTGTGTGCTGCTTCTCCCACCAAGGGACATGAATGCAATATGGCAACAACAGCACTGTAAAGCCCAGAAGAATACTAGATATACAAGGAATAAAGCTTGTGAGCTTAACAGTATTAAAAGCAATGCCTTAGGTCATGAATATTTGCCACTCTAATCTAGCCTTTAATCTTGTCCCAGTAGCACAAGGATACACCATCCTTATCCCAGGATAAGGATCAATAGAAAACCAGAAAGAAATACAAAAAAGAGCTCTTAAATACAGCAGCAGTACACTTTAATTTGGAAAGAAAACTCTGGTCCTATGCCTAGACACTACTGCATCAAGATTCATAAGTCCTCACAGCTAGTTTTTAGTCTCCGAGCAACAAATAATTCATTAATTAGTTAAAAAGGGAAAGAAGGACATTCAGACAGCCAACACAGCAAACAAAAGCAGCCCTCCAACTGCATTCATTCAGCCAAGTCCTTCAATAAAATTATTTGGAGAGAATGTCAAGAGTCTTTACCTAAAAAATTACTTTTCTTCTCCAGTCTCACAAGTCTAGACTATACTAGACTGTTTTATTCATCTCATACATGATGGTACAGAAGATCAGCATTAGGAGAGAGCTCCCTATGCTATAAAGGGCTCTGAGAGCTTCCCACTGGATTGTGCCATTCCACCCCCTCAGTGACTGCCTGTGCTGAGCTGTGCTCCTGCAGATGGTGCTTGCAGAGAATATTCCTGGACAGACACTCAGAGACACACAAGGAGGTCTTTTGGATGAAAGCACTGGGAAGAAAAAGCCTCCATGTATTAAAAATATGGACAGATTTCCTTTCAAGTGTACAGTCTCAGGGCTCTTGAAATTGTCAGAACGTGACTGAGTGACACAGCAGATTTTTACCTAGAATATATTTCATCTTTTTAATGCTAGGATGACACAATCATGAAACTCAGTTTAACTCCTTAATGCAAGGTGCTGGATTTGTTTCTGCGTATAAACAGTGCAAAGATTGTGTGACAATCAGATGCTTCCATTGTGACATGGCCTCAACTTATAACTTAAATTCTGCATATAAATTCAAAGGAATGACTGTACACACACTGCACCTCAGTCAGATCAGATCCCTTGAAAACAGGCCCCTCTATAACCCGCTGTCACTGACACTCTACACCTACAGATCCTCCTGCTCCTAGCTGCCAGACCAGTGGAGGAGAAATCCAAGGTGAGAACAAAGGAAGCTGAAAGGTGAAGGGAACAGCCTTTGTGGGATCAGAGGCAATAAAGCGAGAGAGTGCCCTGGGGCAAACCCACACAGGGACCACATCTGCACTGGTTCTGTGTCACAGGAGGTTACACTGAGCTCCAGAGTTCCAAGAATTAAAATCTGATATGATCACAGTAGTAGCTGCCTTTGTGTTCCCCACTTGGAGGAGGAAAGGAGTGAGTTGTCCCTCTGATGCAGGAAGGAGCAGTGAGTGGAACAGAACAAATCCTGCAGGAACATCCCTATTTGGGGAGAGCATTCAGGGTGACCTCTGCTCTGTTACTGTTTGTCCTTTTGACTTTTTATTGTGTCAGTAAATCCAAATTGCAATAAAGGTGAAAGGAATGCAGCCTGGCCCCTGAAGAGCAGAATACTTTAATAATTACCAATAATTATTTATAATTACATGTATTTATAATTATATATGTAATTACATATACATAATTACAAATGCCTGGTGCAATTGTAATACAAATGTTTGGTTACTGCATTTATAGCAATGAATATGCTGCAGTGAAGATGGAAATGCTTTTTTCATTGACATGCAATGATGTGCTCTCCATCTAAAGGGCCTGCAGGATTAAAGGGACACTGGGATCTGCTAACACCTCCCACCTTTATTTCCTCTTTCATTAACATGCTGGAGCTTTTGACCTTTAAGTGTCTTCCACTGTGGGCAGTGTTAAGGAAATGGCATTGCCAAAGATGACATATTTCCCTACACATTGCTATCCAAATTCATCTCTTCAGCCCCACATGACACATACCTGCCACAAGTCACTGAATGGTGTTTATGTTTCTCTAGAGGTTCTCTGCTAGTCATCTCTGTGTATTTTACAAAGAGAATTAACTGTCATAATCCTTCTTTCTACCAGGAAGGGAACACAGCCTATCAAAGCCCTCAAACAGAAAAGGAGCCCTGAGGCCACATCGTTTGTGGCTCAGGAGGACGTGTGTGGCCTGTGGGCAGGGGGCCCTGCAGCAGCACAGGGCTGGCAGGTCCAAAGCTCCCAGACATCACAGCAGAAAGATTCTGCTGGGGGCTGCAGACCTAAGGGCAGTTTTAACAACCTAAGGGTTGTTAAAACGCACAACAGACCACAGAGCTTTCTCTTTTGAGAACATTTTAAAGCCTGCTAATCACAGTGAAAACAAATGTCAAAATGCCTGCATTTTGGATGACATAAAATTTACCTTTTTACAGAGCCCTTCAGAAACCATGACCTATCAAAAACAATGCTTTACTATTGACTTTCACTTAAAGGCAGAGATTGAATTATCAGAAAAATCAGTGTAGAGCTACCTGACTCCTCCACTGCGCTCCTCACTGGATCATCTTTGCTCCAAAGCCCGTACAACATGGATGGACTGGGATTCTTTCTCATCAAATAAGACCCTTTGAAAATCCAGCTACAAATTATTTCCTCATCCTATCTGCCTGTCTTCCTCCCATCTACAGCCCCAGTGCATGGACTTACATGAACTCTGTCTAAATGCCAAGACAGATTTGTAAAGTTTTTCAGTTTCCTCATCGAATCTAGGCAAAAACAACCACTCCAACTCATGCATGTAAGATAAGTGACAAACCAGAGTGCTGCCATAAGTTTTCTGTTGTACTTCAGGACTTTTCTCTCTTAGTTGTTTTTTTTTTATATCTTCCCTTAGGGCTGTGTAGATACAGAAAAACATGACAGAGTGAAAGAACACAAAAACATGAGAACAATGAGAAAATGTTTCTATCCTCTCTTAAGACTAGACCAATTCACTTAATCACAAGAATATATGTAAAAGCTATATACAAAATAAAAATGTATCCATAGAATCACAGAAATCATATGAATCTGACTCTTACTAGAAGTTATGAGTCCTCTTTCCTAACAAGAAAACCTACAGGTGTATTATGGCCTTAACAGGAAGCAATTCAACCTACAGTCTATTAGAAGATGAATGGACCCTGTCTCGATCATTGCTTTATATTTTTTTAATGATGCCACATTTGCCTAATCATCCAGACATCTTCTCTAAAACCTTTGGTAAGGGCCTCAGGAAATATGGGTTTGTTCAAAGCCAGTTTCCTTGAAACAGTATGGAAGGGACCTGAGAGCTTCACCAAAGCATATCCTAGTGTCTTCTACAGGAAACACATGCTGCTGCTCTCTCTTCAGAAGGTCAAATGATGCCATGGTCACATGCCACTTGAACACTGGGCAAGCAGGGCCTTAGGCAGAAAATTTGTTGGGTTTAATGCTAAGGTTACACAGGCAGAGCTACTGGAGATGTAGACAGTGTAAAAAGAAACCACAAGGAAATATTTCCAGATTGTGTCTGAAAAGGAAACGGTGTCATTAAAAATGGTGCTTTGTTAAAAATCCCTAGGAAAAAGGAATAGGAAAAGCCTATGCAAAAATGCCTAGAAGAACAGCCGGGGAAAGCAAAATGGAAATAAAGTATTCAGGTAACCAGAATACGAAGCAGGTTGATAGCACCAGCAGATGTACCTGATGAAGCTGTATATTAGTTAGATTGGGTTTTGGTAAAAATGTATCATAATTTTACATGTACTTCAGGTTTGGGTCCATTAGCTCAAAATGGGGCTGCAACACAAACTAGTTAAAATAGTAGAGATTTTATATGAATTTTAGCCAAATTGCTGGTCCTAAATGGGCTTATTCAGAGGGATATGATCAGAGAACAACCACAGACATCCAATCTACTTATGAGGTATTCCATGCATAGATGCAGAAATTACTTTCCCATGAAATCCTAGGTTCTACTCTTACTTTCATCTCTTAACTTGCTACAAAAAAAACCCCAACAAGTTAATCTGTAGCACATATTTATTTTTTTAATTAATGCATGATTTTTTTTTTGTAGTATTGTTCTCTAGAGACACTTCCTCCCCCATTCATACAAACCAAACAGAGACAATGTAAACCTAAGCAGAACACAAGTCCTGTGCAACTCCTGTTGCATCCTAGTCATCCCTGGGTATGCAGGTTTTGTATTGTGGCTTTATATTCTCTGTGCAATCAGCACTGAAGGCTGACTAGATTTTGCCTTTATTTCCTTTAAGAAACTCATGTTTCTTCTCTTCTTTACTGATCTTGGAGTTTTCTTAGTACTGGCTTCTCGGCTAACCTCACATGGATTTTTTTTACAGTGTTTGTGCTGCAGATGCACTTTGGAGGTTGTGATAGGACAGCTGCCATCTCCTCTGCAGTTTCTTTTCCTATTTCATCCTGAAATCTTCAAATAGTTTTTTGCCTTAGTCTCTGACTTATGTAGCAAAGGAGGACTTAGTGAAGTTTTGTTTGGGATTTCACACTTGTTGCCAATAACCATACATTTTTGTCTGTACATTCACCTTATTCCGTGATAGATTTCGTATTCTTCCCTTTCACATGTTTCTTTCTGTTTTTTTCAGTTCTTCTTCCATTTTTGTCCCTCTAAGCTGAACAGCTTATAACTATATGTCTTCCTCTGTTTTATTCTCTACATAGAAAGACTTTCAAAAGCAGCTTAAGAGGCGAGGATCCCCACACATTCCTGGGGATGCACCAATCTTTGACAAAGCCAAAAGAGTCTTTTTCATCAAAATCACTTTGGCCAGTGTGGCAAGTACCAGGGAGCACTATATATCCAGTTTATTTTCTGTTTGCTAAAGGATAACAGGAAAAAGGACACAAGGGTGCTCACCACTGACATGGTCCTTAACTATAAATAATCCAGACTTTCAAGGAGGTGAGAGCTCATGAGTTTTTAGGAAATTATTTCTGCCTGCCAATAATCTCTCTCTGTAGCATGACATCCCCTGCAGCAGGCATCTCTGAAGTCACTTTGTGGCTACCAAAGCTTACAGCTTCTATTCACTGAAATAACTCTATTAAAGGCTCATGTTTTATGCAGGTCATGCATGCAGCCCTATTGATTTAACTTGAGAGAGCACCCTTCTTTGTGGTAGTGAGATGTTTGTTTTTCACCACTTTGCTGCCTTCCTTGTTGCCCAACACGACAGTCCCTGCAGCTGGTGAAGGTCACAGTTCTCAGGGAGCTCATGTTCAATGCAGGGCACTTGTGCTTATCGATTCAGTATTAAGGGCCATTCTCACCCAGATGTGTTCTGCTCTGTCAATCCACAGTTCCACTTCATCTCTAGCTATGCACTCAGCTTCAAGGGGATTATGCAACAAATATTTTATTCAAACTAGTATAACCAAAAAGTCACTTCTGGGTTCCTGTGCTGCTCAAGAGGCTGCAGCCCAGAAGACACACTCGTGCTTTGTGGTTGCACCTCAGTCATTTGGCAGTGGCACTTCCAGAGCTTTCAGAAGCCATGGGAAAATTTGGTACAAAGTTTTTCATGTTTCTCATGAGGTAAAAAGGCCGCTCTAGTTAGGACAGATTGCACTCATAGGCATCTTCTCTTCCTTCCTGGAAATCAATACAACCAAGTGGCTGTAGAACAGCCAAGGGCTCAGGCAAGATTGCACCAACATCCTGCACTGAGTTAGGGAGTGGGGAATGAATGAGCTGCTCCAGTCAGATTTCTGCTCTTCAGGAGAGCTTGTGTTTCTTTTCCCGATTTCTCTTCTTGCCTGTCAGTCTCATCCTTGCCTGCTGTATTTAGAATCACCTTCATTTTCAGGTACCTCAGGCTTTTCTCTGAGCTTGCTACAGCTCTTTCTGGACTCTCAGTGACAGACAGAAAAATAATTTGAAAGACAGGCAGCAGCAGCCTCACTAAAGAGGATCCTTTCCCACTCTCACAAAAGGTCAGCAACGTTCTCCAAGGAGTCACGCTCCTGTACAAAACCATCTGTGTATTTTTCAAATGGGCTGAAGCTGGAGTTATCTTCTTACAAGAATTAAGGAGACCAAAGTTGGCAATAATATATTTTTCCTCAGCAAAATTAGTTACAGAAGATGAAAATATCAATAATAACATAAGGCGATTAAACAAGCCACATTGTCAAGTTTGTGAAGAACAGAAGGTCTTAGCAAATGGTTGTCTACTAGACTTTAGACAACCACACTCACTGACAACATTGTAAAAAACAAACAAGCTGCAACTTAAACAGTTCTAGTGGCATGGTATTCTCAGCAAATACTGTGAAACATCCATACACTGTGGGCATTTGCTCAATTCAACAAACAGCACAAAAGAGAAGCCTCCCTGTATCTCAGCTCTCCACTGCAGCTGTGCTGGCTGGATATTCCCCATCTCCCCATGGTTGAGTACAATTATTTGGGATGCAGCTGCACTCCTGTGGTTTCCTCCCAGTGTTACCTTTCACAAAGAGACAAAAAGCCACCCCTGGTGCTCTGCAGGAGCAGGTTAACTGCAGGGATGCTGCAGGATGACCTGTAAGGAGGAGGCACAACTCTGGCGATCTGCTCTAAGGACACAGCCCCAAATTCACAGCCGTCGTTTCCCTTCTACCTTTTATTTGCTTCGGTGTTACTTTGGCCTCACTTTTTGTACTCAGATTCTGAGTTCTTCACTCAGTAATTTTGAAAATGTTTGCTTCGTATTTATAGTTCAGAAAATGTTCTCAAAAGCACAGCAATGGAACATTTACTCCAAAGAAGGATTTTCTCATTTTGCACTGATAATCTCTCATGCTAAACTCACTGCAGGTTGGGGAAATCTAAAAGTCTCCAGCTTCTGTGTGGCAGGGACTATTCAAGCCTGCAGATTTCCAGTATGTGTGTATTGAAATCTTTTATTTGTGGGGTGGCAATAAAAGATGTGGAGAGAAAATCTCCCCTGGCAACATGTACTCTTGAAAGGCCTTTTCAAAGCAAACATTCCAGCAGTAAGAAATACTTCAGCACACTGTGTTCCCATCTTCCCCTTCCTTCCCTTACTGCCTCTCCAGCCTGTGCTCTTAGTGTTGGAATAATAAGTTTCTTTGTGCCCCATCTTACAAAAGTGTTTCAAATCACCTTCATGCACTTGGCTGGAGGAGTTCTTGTAATCAGAGATTATAGTCTTTCACACAGAACTATAAGTATGTTATGTTTCTTTGCAGCCAAGTGTTATCAGCTGGCCATACAACATTCAGTTTTTGGGGACAAAGAAAGAAAACGATTGTATTCTGAAATACTGATTGCATCAAATGGCAACTAGATTGGAAGACAGTAATCATGCTGAGCTCAGGCAATTAAAAACTCGCTTGGAAAATTGGCGCTTGCTGAGCCTTTATGGAAAGAAATGAATTAAGAAGGAAAACAATAAGGAAGGGCATACATTAATTTTGCTCTGCAGTGGATAATTTTGAATGTAGAAGATCTGAGGAAGAACTGTGTGTCTTAAGGATTTTCTGTTATGTTTTCAGAAGAAAACCTGAGAGCCACTGGAGAGGGATTGCAAATTAAATCCAAACAGTAATCTCAGAAGCAGCAATTGGAAAAGAACAAATAAATAAAGTATATAAATAGGAGATAGCATTTCCTGCTAGGAACTTATCTTTTCAGACAATGCTGCTCAAACAAAGAACTCCCGTTTGCTGGCCTTCCTGCAGGGCAATCTCCATCTCCCTTCCCTGGGTGATGCCGTTCCCCTCTGCACTGCCAGGCTGCACTGGATATTTGTACAAGTAACTCAATAAAGGATTACCTCCCGGAATGTCTATATTGTAGCAAGCCCTGTGTAACTCTTGTTGAGCTGTGAGAGCTGCAGGCTAGGCACTGTGTCCACACCACTTGTATACAGGGTTGAGTACACTGCCAGCACTCCACAAACAATCAATGCACACAACTCAAATAAATGCCCAAATCTCTTTCGGTAAGATATACAACCATTTTACAGCCTCTTCTTGACACTTGCAAGTGTTCACGTCTCTGCTCATTATTCCCTCCTTTATTACAATGCATCCTTTCCTCTGGCTCACGACGGATTCCAGATCCAGGCTCATGTTTGAGGGCAGGACTGGGTTGTACATCCCGCAGGACATCACTGGTGCTCCCAAGCAGGAGCAGGGTGAAATTGCCTCTGAAGGAGCTGCAGTTTTCATTATCTTCTGACTACATGCTGCTAAAATGTATTTTACATTGTTAGGAGGCCATATCCTGCAAAGCTTCTCACACGAGTAGTCCTCTTTCAGTAAATGGGGCTATTTGCATCATTGTTATGGGAGCAGAGACAACAGGAGCAAGCATTACAATGTCTGTCATGTATCGTATGTGCTTTATACACAGGGACACACATCTCTCTATAGCATAGGTCTGTCTGACTGGCAGAGTTCCAAATCTGCCGCACTGAGCAGTTGCAAAATGTAGAGGTGATGGAATTAGTTTCTGCTTCCTGTTGAACAAGTTCACACTTTGAAATTTGAATCTCTGCTTGACACTTCTGATATTTTTAAATATACACCTGGACCATGTTTCAATAGCCTGACTCAACTCACAAAAACAACTCGAGCAATTCAAGCAAGTTTTTGATGTGGGAGTGAATGTCTTGGTACAGCGACATTAGTAAAAAATCAGACATTAAGAACTGACAACACAAAACAAAATGCTAAATCCTGCCATTTATTTAACACTGAAGCCACTGTTTCCACTGAGGGACTCTCTCACTAGAGTGTGTAATGAATTGGAAGAAGAGAAAAACCACACCCCAGTGTGATTCTTTCATATTTCATGCAAATGGAAAAAGAAATCCATTTATAACTTCACTTTGTTCTTTCATCCTTATTTAATGAGTTGTCAGATCCAATAATCCAGCATTTAGCTGCTATTCTTCAAGGCTGGATTTTCCCTATTCCCCTCAAAATCCCAGATACGTCTCAATCCTGATTTACAAAGGATCTGCCAAGTTACATGTCATTTCTCCTCTTGTTGGTCCTCCAATGGAGAACACCAAACTAGTGTTTATTCTGATTTCCTATTCCATATAATGAGATTGCAAAAATATTAATAATTAAAACCTAGCAAGAAAAACTCTGCCTTCTCCCACAGAGGAGAAAGAGAGCTGGTTACTATCAACAGTAGGTGCTTCTTCTGTCAAATAAATTAACTGCACTTCAAAATGATAGTGGGTTGTCAATCTCGTTGTTTCCATCTTCAACTCCAATTATGTGTCTCAAGGGAATGTATCTCAGGGAACCCATTACTAAAACAGAAGTGTGGGTAAATTAAACCACAAAAACATACACTTAAGCTGCATCCAGAATCCAGCTGTGACCCACAGAGTGAGGGGAACACAAAGGTTTAGTTGCTGCCTGTGCAAATCACTGCCAAGCTGCCTCAGCACAAAGTTCCCTTGAAATAAAGCCACCTACAGGTGGAAAGATTGTACATAAAATGTATGTACATTTTAACATACTTTTTTGGTGCCCAAACCACTATGGCTGGGTTAAAATGGGATGCTCTGCTCTCCACACAGCATCATGTGCTGCCCAGTCCCACCTCTCTCAACCACCACATCAGGGAAGAGGGAGGCAGATAAAGACTTTTCTCTCATACTGTAGCTGATATTTAAGGGCTGTTTTAACTTTTACGTGGAGCAAATTTTGCCCTCTGTAACACCTCTGTCACTCCAATGCCTGTCACACACTTGCATGACTTTAGCTGAGAACACATTTTGGCCCCAGGGGTTTTGATGACAATGGGAACCTGAATTAATTTGCCCAGCCAGAATGATAGTTCAAGAGGTATAAAGGCATCAGAATCCATGAGGTTCATGCAGCCATAAATTAGAATATTTAGAATATTTAGAATATTAGAATTAGAATATTTAAATGGACAGCTGCATTAAAGTTTATAAAGAAGAGTTTATTTCCTACGGAATTCGGAGAAAAAGCCTCCAAAAGTTTGTCATTTTCTCCTAACAACAGCTACTTATTGCTGTATTTGCTTTTGTTGAACCTGGACTGAGTTGTTTACTCTGTGCATTTCTTAGTATAAAATATTCAGAGTTTATCCTAAGCAATACTGTGGTTCAGCTAATGATTGTTTCCTGGGACTGGGATCCATGCCCTTTACATTTCTGCTCTCTGAGCAGCTAAATGCTAAGCCATGGGATTGTTTTATTCCTCTGAAGTAGCAGCTGGTGCCTTGGAAGACACCATAAGCATCTCTGCTCTGCCGAAATCTGTGTAATTGCACATGTCGGCATGGTCTGTTCTTAACGTATCTTTCTCCCAGACAAAACACTGTTTTCTCAAGCTGGCTTTGAAGACTGTATGTGTTTAAAAATAGCTTCAGGAAGGCACACACATATATTTTGCTATAAACTGTGTACAATATGTACTGTATACAGAATATTAATTCTCCAATATGTGATTTTGTGAGACTGCCTCATTGGCATCGTTATTGCTATACATGGAGCTGGTTTGTGTGCAAATATGATTCTAGACCCAAAGTTTTAGCTTGGCACAATCCTAAAACAATGTAGATTTCAACCTGTTGCTGTGTGACAAGAGTGCTTTTCAAGATAAATCTTTAATAAGCAGAAAGTGGCTATGGCACTTTGTTCTGATCGTACTCTGTCAAGCTAGAAAACTAATTAGCAGAATCTGATGACCTGGATGTCAGAACCTCTGATACTTCAACAAAAAGCAAAATCCTTAATTCAACAGTTGACATATTGTGGAGGGATCACATGTACTCTCCTGCCCATTTTGTATGACTCATAAAGATGAACTTTGTACGGGGACAAAGAGAGTGGAGGTTTTGGCCAAAATAACTAGGAATTGTAATTTCTAATTAGTTTCTATATTTAGGCCTAATTTTTAAGTTTGATGAATTGCAAGCACTTCAATGATAATTCATTATTGCTCTAACTTCAGCATATCTGTCTACAGACAAAAAAGACAAGATGTTAAGACAAGAGAACTGTTTCTTGCCAGTAAATCCTACTGGGACAGAAGTATCCCTGTCAGCACCATAGCACTACTGAGACAGAGACAGCTGCTGCTTGGAGAAGGTCTGGAGTAGAGCAAAGATGTAAACCAGAACTTCTCAGACCAAAGGAAGCTCTTCACCTCTCTAAGTACTCCTTCCCTTCACAGGAATGATTCACTGCCAAAAATCTCTTGCCTCTGCCAGGCATCAGGGGAGTCATTATTTCAGGGGCTTTGTAATGGACTGCAGAGCCTGTTACCTCCCAGCTCCCAAAGACAGATGGGGATGAAGCTGACAGTGACTTGTGGTTGTTAACAGCTGATTTCATGGAGCTGATGACACTGACTCACTGGCACTAATCAGGTGAGATTAAAAGGACAGCATAGACAGAGAGATGGACTCATCAAATTAGACATTTGCACTTCAAAAGCTTTCTAGTGCACAGCTGCTGCCACAGCCCCAACCTGTCTCCTGTTCTGGGGCAAGGCAAGGAGGTTAAGCCTCCAGGGCTGTCAACCTTGAAACATTCACCCGCACTTCAGAAAAAAATCACTTAAAAAATAAGATCAAGTTCAAAATGAATTGTGCAACAAACCAAGTGCTCCCAAAGTAAATCCATCATATAAACAAATAGAGAGAATTTTCACTGCTTCTAGAAAGATTTTGGACTCCTGGAGTGTGCTAATTTCTGTGTGAGTGACCACAAAATAAAGTTCTTAGGTAATACAGTGATAGGTACTCAAAAATGTGATAGATGGAGAAACAAGATTAACTTCATTTTATGTACAACTCCATTACATTCTTGATCACATACTTTGATGGCAAAGCAGCTGCAAAACTTGCAAATTACAAGCTCTAGCTTTGTTTTCAGAACTGCTGCATAAATAGTCATATTTAACAACTCCATGCAGGCTCTTCTTTCTGTAAATTGTCCTGGGAATGTGCTGGGAGTCTGCAGCAAGGAACTGTTCCCCAAAATTCAGTATCATCTAAATTGGAAAAGTGCAGTAACCCTCCATTTTCCTATTTCTGTTTTTTCTGTGGTTCCTTTTAGCAGTTACTGCACTGGGGTTGGAGATCACTGTGCCCATGGCTGTTGAATAAGGTCCTCAGTCGTTCATCTGCTTTTTGTCTGAAAGAGGGAAGAGCCCTTCTCAAATTCAATGTGTTTCAGCTATTACCTTTCCTGCCTTTGTTATACTGTTTTTACAGCATATTAGATAAGCCTGGCTGGCTGCTGCCATGAAAATTAGGTCTTCTATTGTTTTACCATTAATTATGGAGAGTTCAAGATAAGGTTTGTGTTATAAAGGTAGGGGGCAGGAATGGCTTGAATTTTCCTTTTATTATAATTAGACAGGAAGTTATGAAAAGGTGAAAGATAATTCATTGAAGAGCTTTTGTCTAGCAAGCTAACAAGAAAAGTGCATTCTGGCACAGATGGAGTTCATGGAATATTATTGAACACCATTGCTCCCGATGTGTGCCTTTACCTGGGCATAGTGAGCCTGTTTCTATTGAACTTCATGTGTGGGCAGAAATGGGCAGGATGAGGCTTTCTGACTCCCTTCTGTTTAAATGAGGGCCCTTTCTGCTACAAAAAAAAAAAATTAGGATAAATTGGTCGATGGTGTAACTCCATGGAAGCTGTTTGAATGACTGCAGAGATTAATTGGAAAGATCAGTCACTTTCTGTGTAACTTGCAAAGGACGTGAAAATATGACTGATTTAAGAATGAATTAATTGGGCAGCTGTCTCGTTGGTACACTACTGAGATAAACATTTGGACTAAGAAGTTGTCTTCATTAGAATTTCTTCACTTGATGTCAATGTTTACAACTACTATGAAAATACAATGTTTTCGGAATTTTTCTTCATGTGAAATTACTACAGGTCAGGCTTTTAAAGGCACTTTTAGAGGGAGGAAAAAAAGTGCATGAACTTTCCTCGGAGCTTCTAACTAAAGACTAACCACGCCAAAGCCCCTCAGGTCAGAATTCCTTCTGTAATCAACTTCAGTCAAGTTTCCACCACTTCTTTCTTTTCTGCTTTGCAACCTGATTTATTTATTTATGGTTTGCAGGAAAAGCATGACACTGGGAGAGAAGTCCTTCCAGTGAGTCTGTGGCAGAAGACCA
>WEIV01017982.1:1974-17269 GCA_013390005.1 Calyptomena viridis
CTGTATAATATAAAGGGAATGATCAAATATAGAGATATACAAATGCTGCAAATACCACCCAGACTGGAGATGATGGTATACACAGATCTTGTTTAAATAGTCCTTGGCAAATACATTGGAATATGGTGCAGCTAGTAGAGCAATGCTTTCAATAACACGGGTCAGATACTATTCTGCATAGGATTAAAGTAGAATATTCTTCTAAATATCTTTTTTTTTTTTTTCTGGGGATGATTTTCAAAAAGGTTTTCTGACTTTGCAGACTTTAATATTTTTACCCTGTACTTCTCTCAGTGGCTCACAATCTTTTATTTTGTATCTGATCTTCCAGTATCCTTTATATAGTCCTTGATAAAAAATTTCTCTCAGTACCATTGATTGTTCCTTTTGAAAGACAAAGACATTGCTTCCAGTTCTTCAATTACCTTTAAGGCTTGCCTGAGTGTTTTTTGAATGTATTTTTCCAACCAAAAGTAATCTAATTTTAATGGTTTTGCTTTTCTCTTTGCTAATTTTCCTGCATATCTACTATTTCTTTGTGGGAGATGTGAAGAGAAACCAATAGGTAAACTCTATTTAGCCTTTAAAAGACATGCTGAGTGAGGAGGTGACTTAAACATGGACTAGAAACATCATGGCTTCAGCGCTTATTCTAACTGCATGGAACTGGTGCAAGTATATTGGCTGATTTGACAGAAATATGAGTTGAGCTTTAAATAAACAGATAGCATGTTCATCAGTTCAATTTATGTTGAAAGCAGGTACACTGGTTTTCCAAAAACTCAGCCTGCTGGGATTTCTGGAAACCCCTTTACTTCAACATTAAGCAGGAATCCTTGGGGATTGAAAAATCCTTGGGGCTAGAAAACAGGCTTTCATTAAGCTCTTCCAGTTCCCTTTTTTACTTCTCCTGTCCTGTGCCAAGGCTGCAGCGAATGCACTGCATCTTAGGATACGCTCAGTGTATAAAGCTGGAGGAAGAAGAGGGAAGGAGGCAATGATTGCAGTGGTGGTGTTTGTCTTCTCAAGTCACCATGGAGTTCAGGCCTGTTGTCCTGGGAACAACTGAACACCTGTCTGCCCACGGGAAGCAGTGGATAAATATCTTGTTTGGCTTTGCTGAAGTGTGCAGCTTTTGCTTTACCTGTTGAACTGTTTTTGCCTCAGCCCATGAGTTTTCTCCCCTATCCTGCTGGTGGGGGAGGGAGGAAGGGGATGTGTGAAGCTGAGGTACTGGCTGGAATTAAACCACAACAACATCATGAACGCTAAGACCTCAGCAGGATCCTAAGGAAAAAACAGCCATTTACATGGATATTGAAAAAATCTATAGTTTCAGTATTTCTTTAAACAACATGTATGACTCCTGATGTTTCACAGCATTAGCTGACTATTGACAATGGGAAGAAACTTCCCCTATGGCCATGTTATTTTTTAATTATCCACTCTGGGATTTCTCATATTTTTCTCTAAGGCAACTTTTACTAGCCTCTCCCATTGCCAGTGCCACCAATTTTAACAAAATGGCTCCACAGGTAGTGCAGTGCCTCCACAGGTAGGTTCATCAAATATCGTTTGGGATTATTCTCTTTATTTTCAGGTGTCTTATTTATTCAGACAAGGTTGAATTCAGCAATCTTTATTACAGTTTACTCCTCCCAGATTTTAAATTTAGAATAAGTAAGACATTTTTATCAGTGTAAGATAACAGTTGTTCTAAAATTTAAGTTCTTTGTTTTATATTTAAGCACTTTTTTTTTTCTTTTTTTTTTCTTTTTTTTTTGGTTCTGAATGCTGACCTGAGAAAAAAAATGGCTGTGGTTGTTTTTACAACACTAGTAGGTCTGAATGATATAAAATCCACTTTCTTAGCTCTTAATTTCTTATGTATGCATACAAAGTCTAGATATTTGTAGCCATCCAGTTCTTGAAACTAGTAATTCAGCACTCATTTTTCACAAGACGTCAAAGCAGCTCAGTGCCCATATTCAGACCTTCATGAGCAACCTTTTGGTAGCAAACCCATTTACAAGATATCTTTCCACAAAAGGAAAGAGACATTTTGGAAGGAAAGTGTGTCCATTTTGAAGCTTTCCTAGGTTTATTAAAAGCAAAGGAGGGGGGAAAAAAGTGATTTCTACATACTTTGCCAGTATATTAATATGTTCTTCAAAGAAAATTAATGGAAATTTTAAACTACATCTACATTTAACAAAAATTTAAATGAATGTCTGTGTCTAATCTCAAGTGCATTTGATTAAAAAATAGGAAAATTTTGATGTTCCATGTACAATTATTAAGCAAAAATATTCAGTTATCAGATAGTTAATTAAGTGGAACTGACTGTATTCATTAAAATATTTGTTCCAAACAAATGTATTTAACATTCAGATATTATGCAGAATAGGTGACAATTGCATATCTCCATGGAGATCAATAATGGGATTCAGATCATTGTGTAAAGAGTCTGCAAGTTTAATGCAGAGAGAATGTCATTATTATTTCTCTCTTAATGATGGTCATTATGCGCAAACACTGATTGAATTCCATTTGTTACCTGCATTTGAGCTGAGAGGAATAATTACAATTTAAGTGTCTCCATTAAAATTCATAAAAGAATATGAATGCAAAAATTATACTTGAAACTGACAAAATATACTTTGAGGATATAAATTGTGTTTTCTGATAGGCCTCTTAAAAGTATTAAAAATAGCTTCATTTTAATAAGATGGCATATAAAGATCATGCATTATCATCACCTTTATGTTAATTTTCATAATACATGACTAATACTAAAAAGTGAAGAAATTAACTTTTAAAAGTAGAAATTAATGAAACAATAGGCTACTTGTCATACAGCCTATTGGAATGGATACCTTTATATTTGGCTTATAGTCACCCATCTTCATAATACCCAGTTAACTCATCAGCTGTTGTATATTGTGGAGATTACCCTGCCATATTTTCTTTGACATGTTTCAATATGTTTTTTTGCTAATTAAATGGAATATTATTAGTGCAACCATTTATTCAAGAAAACCTTTTACATGTTCTACAATTTCCTGCATTGTGGTGACTGCTCATTGTACCATGAGAGTGATTCAAGTGCTTACTACAAGTACTGAAAGGCCTGATCCAGGATGGTGCTCAGCCTTTCAATAGTTCTTTGTGCCTCTTGACTTCTCACTGAGGTGCTTAGTCCTTTATAGGATTGGATCCTTAAGCTATAATTATTAATAGCAGCGATACTCCTGAGGGACTGCAAGATGACATATCCTCTGAAACAGTAAATGACAGAAGAAGACACTTCTTACCATCTTTATATACTAAGAGATGACAGACTGGCTGGTGGGAGTAAGGTTTCTTCATTAAGGGTATGTTCGTATGAAACACCTCTACTTGTTATACACTCCTGAGTAAATATGCTGGGTCCTTCTGACAGGACCCTGAAATGGTTGTTTCTGGGTTTGCCTTTTTTTTTTTTTCCTTTTTTTGAGTACAGGCATAGCTATTTTAGGTAAGCTTATTGAATGTATTCAGGTCTTTTCATGTCTGTTCAGTTTCTGGGATGACCAAGTGATCTCTGGATATTGGTGTTAGGACTGAATTTTGCCTTCTTTTCCTGTGGGTGGTCGTGGTGGAGACTCAATATGCCTTTTTATCAGGGCACATAGATGTTATCATGCTATAATCTTATTATAATTAGAATTATTATTTTTAAGCTTATTACTTTACAGCAGAATTCTGTTACTGAGATTATACATGGATGTTCTGTCTTCCTGATTATTTGTCCCAGTTAAGAGATGAAGTCTTAAAAATAGTTGATAAAGCTTTACAATGACAAAGTATTCTGCCCAACAAGAACAAAAAAAAATTACACCAAAGAAAAAACCAGGATATTTACAGCATTTCAACTTGTATTTTTTTCCTCTGATCTTTATCTGGCACTTCAGTATTAAAATTAAAAAGGAGAGTCTAGAATTGTATAACTATTTAACACTTGGTTAAACACTATTCAAGTATTTGTCACTAGGCAAATGTTTCCCTATTAAGCAAAATTTATGCTAAAATGGTTCTGATTAAGCAGTAGTCATTGCCATTTACAGTTGGTAGACAAAACAGTTTCCCTGGAAGATATCTCAATTAAGTAGCTGTCCAAATGAAACGTGTCACTATTACATGGTGTTTGTTACACCATTATATTTTACTCTTTTGAATGATGTGATTTAAAATATAATTCAGTTACTAAACAGTAAGAACTGCTTCACATATATAGCTTTCATTCTTAGAAGAGACACGAAAAAATTGTGAATAGCACTTGGTTTAAAATAAAATTCAGGGTTTAGCATTAATCAGTAACAACTGAATATGCATGATTATTGGCAGAGCAAGTTTGTAGAATTGGCTTTGCTGAACTGGGATGAGAGACACAGAGGTGACAGTGCACATAAAGTAAGGAGTGAGCAGTTTCATGTAAATAAGCTTTCTATGTCCATCCTAGAATCTGCAACTATGGAAAAATTGGATTCTGCAAACCAGTGAGTTCTTGCTGAATCAGTGGGCAGAGCTTCAGAGATCCATATCCTCTCTGCAGTGCCGCTTCCTCTGGACAGAATCCTAAAATGATTTTACAGGAATTTATTACAGCTCAAAATCCTCACACCTTTGCTGTAACTTTATTAGCTTTTAAAGCACTTGTGATATAGCTAAAAAACATGCTATAAGAGTTACTAGAACTTTGATAGATATAATAAGCAATTATTATGGGACTGACATTCTAAATGGGAAAAAAGACCTCTGTCCCTTTTAAAGAAATGTAGAATACTTACCTTACAGGAGTATAACTGTGCCTCACAGTCTAATATGTGAATTTGACCTAAGCTTTTGATTCTCTCAGCAGCTACTAATGGTAGTTCAGATCAACTGGTATTAAATCACAAGTATAAAAAAGCATGGGGAAAATAGCCATCAATTGAATTTCTTAACTAGTTACTCCTGATTGACCTCACATTCTTGTGCTTGAACTGCTGTTTCTCAGGTATGCAAATCTCTCCTTGATTGTATACTTACGGGTAGGCTTCTTCCTAAGTCCTTAGGGGAGCAAAAATCCTTTTTCACAGACATTCAAACTAATCAAACACTATCTTCTCTCATGTCTTATTTCTAGTTACTCTGACATGGCAAGAGAAGTTCAAGGCAACAATAATTGCCCTTATAATGCTTTTGGAACAATTCAATGCATGTAGGTCAGGCAATGAGAAGTGGACAGTTTCAGAAATGAAAAATCATACCTAATCGCTTTTTAAAAAAGCATTGAAAATGACCTTGTTAAAATCAAGTCATACTGTGCTGCTAGAAGATGTTTTCTTTCTGTGGCATTACTTTATTTGATGGTCTTGTGATTCAGACAATAAAAACTTGACAAATATATTCTGTATACTTTATGAGTGAATGCAGATAAATACCCCCCAAAATTATAGAATGAACTCACCCTGTCCCTAGTCACTGCTCTTTTCCATGTTGAACAAACTCTAAACTAGAAAAATGTCTCTGTTCACTTTGCATGAGCACTGATGCAACTGTGTCAAAAACTGAGGGTCCTTCCCTTACCCGACCACTGGAAAATAAAATGGTGGCATATACAAGTAACCAAATGGATTTGTAAAAAACCCAAATAAATAAAATTCCCAATAGTTCTGATGGAAGGAAAATCTGAAGTAATGAAAGAATGAGGATTCAATACATTTTTTCTATTAAAAGCAAAATATTCTGCTTCAGAGGAAGGGTGAGTCCCTACATTCCTTTTCCCTTGTTCTCAGTAGTTATAGAGGCAGTTGAGGCAGAATCAAGAACTCAGTCTCAAGTTTGCTCTATTTTAAGGCTATGCACACCCAATATTTACCTTTGGATTTCTTAAGTATCACAGAGCAGCTCTGTGTCATATTATATTCCCTGATTTGCTTGCAGTAACTCAGTAATAAGCCTTCAGGAAAACAGCATATAGAATACAAGAAGTACTCTGGCAATTGGCAGGTCTGCGCTTACAGAATCTCACAATAATGTTTTGTCTACATGCATGGAGAATCATGTCCACCATCCGCTGAAGTTTTTATGTAAGTCAGATGGTACAGTTTGAATTTTCACATGCTTTACACATGCTTTCACATGATACCGTGTAAAGAGACCTGGCTTTATGCTACCGATAGCTTTTTCTAGATGTAGTATTTGGCTTGTGTTTATTTTCCCCTTTTCAACTGAAAATAAAAGGACTGATCTGAACCTCTACTACAAGGAAAATACTCCAGTACCTTGCCAAATCAGAGCAGTTCATTTGCATGTTGCATTTTACCCAGATGCATCTGAACATATAATAAATGACCAAGTATTTTCAAACCTTATTGGATCTTCTTGTACTAATGCTCTGCTCCTTTTCTGAGTAGCTTGCTGGCATTTGTGCACATGTTTAACATTACGTCCAATTTACACAGCATGTTAATGAATGATCCCACATTCGGCCTTGGAACTCCGTACTTCCGTGGTTAGGAATCCAAGGCTTTGCTCCAGCTGTGGCGCTTGTACCTATGCATAAAAAACATTAATTATGCTGATTAGGCTTTTAAACCCCAGCATAACCAAGTGGCAAGCGGAAGTTGCATGAGCATCTGTGCATTAAGGTACCTCGTTGTTAAGATGGGTTGTCTGTCAACAATTTATCAGTTGTAGACATTTAACTTACACTCACTTGAGCAGAATTAAGAGTGTTTACTTTCCTCATAAGAGGGCAGTCAGATATGTACCAATTTTGTTTTAACTGTGGAGAGCAGGGAGCTGGGAGCAGCGTAGGGAAGGGATCCAGGAAGGCCTAATCAATCACTGACAGATTACAGCTAAAGCCACTTCCATACCCATTAAAGCAGGACAAATGCAGAATTGCAACTGAACAACTTCTAGTTTTAAGCCAACAGTGGGACTTCCTAGTTATTTATCAAAGTCATTGCTGGTAAGCAGCATGCCTCACTGCTCGATTGTACTTCACAGCAGACAGAGCTGACTGAAGCTTCAGCCATGAAAGAAGTGTTTATGCCCTCAGCTGTGGTGCTGTCAGCCCTCTGGAATTTACTGTAAATCACACAGCTTTTATTGCAAGATTTAGTAGCTGATCCTCTGTGGGCTCTATTCACTGCAAGCTTGTTACTATTTGGATGTTAGCCTCAGTCCATAAAGGGACTTGCTACACATCATCAAACAGCAGCGGAAAACCAAAGGTTTCATTTTTCAATTTTCTAAACCCTAAACTCCTCAACAGTCATTGAATTTCATTGCAGAAAGTGGAAGTCTACTTTATTATGGTACTCAATTTCCCCAATGGAGTTATACACTTATAACATTACTTTTATTTCCAATGACAGGATCTGGCCATCTGTCCTGGCTGTAATTTCATAACACACTCACTAGTTTTTATTTTAAGGGAATTTCTAGATATTACATTGAGCTTGTGACAAAATTGTAATGTAGATATAAAGGCCACAAATAATGATAACTACATTCAGTGCTGCCTAACATCTTAACAAAGTAATTTCTTTTTTTCTATTTCAAGTGTAGAGGCATCTGGATAAGCTTCTAACACAACCGAACTGACAAATAAAAAAAAAAAAGTTTTGAAAAGCTAGAAAATACAAAAGGATAAGGGCTTTCATGAGTGAGCCTCAGTCAGGACAGCATTATTCCACAGGCAGTGCGTATTTTATCAAAAATGGTACCGTGCGTCAGTTTTATCAGAGTCATTCCTACTAAGATCAAATGAGGGAATAAAGGGGAATGCTGAAATGTTTCTTTGTAATCACTGTGGTTATTCCCTGCAAGGCAGAGGGACCTGACAGGGCATTTAATTGTGTTTGTCACGCAGTTGCAGGGGACGCCAGGCCTGTGCCTTGTACTTGTGCTGGCAGAACATGGCCCAAGAAGCCATTGGGGACTCAGCCTAAGCACTGGCACTGGACAGGCCACACGACCTCTGTGGCTTTGCCCTTCAGGTCTCTAAGAATACAGTGACTGAATATAGTGCTGCATTTCGGTCACCAAGTGGGCACCCTGCCATCCCAGGGTGGCTTCCTCCGGGGGCCTGCAGAGTGGGTCTGAGAGTCCCCATCCCACGGCACCTGGACAAAGCTGGGGATGATGAGGGGAGAAAAGGCACTGACTCTGCTGCTATTCCTCTGTTTGCTGAGTGAAACAATTCCCAGATCAGCTTCTCAAGCGAGTGTTTCAGTGAGGTCCAGCTGGCTTAAAGCCCAAGCATGTTTTTCTATCTTTCTTGCTTTCCATTCATTTTCAGTTGCATCATTTGTGCTTAATTTCAGCACAGTTATGTGGAATTACTATTTTAACCTGCTCTGGTTCCTATGCTAAGGGAAACTTCACAACGGCCTCACTCAAAGGATGAAACAGTAAGAGACTTACCTCTGCCCCCACTTTCTTCAAAACTCTCTCAGAAATTGCCTGGATTCAGTTTCAGCTTTACAACTGTTATTTAGATAAAGAAAATAAATAGCTAATGCATGTATTAAAAACATCTTTCTAATTTTTCCCAGCTTTGTAGTAATTTTTGCTTCATGATCGCTTTGGTTTCACAGAGAAAAATGATGGTATAACTTTTTAATCTTAATACCAGTGAATGAGCTGAAGTGGATGGTTTATTTCTGTTTGATATAATATGTAACAGGTGACTTAAGTGGATGCTACCCTGCTTTTACAAGCAAAGATCAGGCCTCAATGTCATTATCAGAAACCTAACAAAGACCACAAAAAGACCTGTGTGGTTGTACATACCATATGGATGTTGTCCTGTGCACAAAGGACTATATGTACTTTAGAGAATATATTCTAATCTTAAAGCTAAAATTATTTTGCCCAAATAATAATTTGTTCATATTTCAAGGCCACAACCTCTACGTTTTCTACAAGGTCATCAGTAGTGAAGCAGTTATTTGGTTTTTCTTTCTTCAGTGAAGTACTACCTTTTTAAACCCTCAGCATTTCCAGCCACCTCTCCTGTTACCAGATCTCCTCTCCTGTATTTTTTTTTAATTTCAGAAAATATTTCTTTTGTCATTGCTAAACTTTTGCAGTTAACCCAGCAATATTTACTACAAAATTAATCCATTATGTTAGTACATTTTAGTAAAAAGTTCAGCTGAAGCTGCTTGCAGAAAAAAGCATGCCTGACAAATCAGTCCCAGCCACAAAAATAGGCGTATTTCCTACCTGATTGTGTGCAGCTGCAGTGTTAAGGCAGTGTAAGAAATGTTCTTATTAGTATGTACATGGCACCCGGGATACATATATTGCAGAGTGACTGCCTCTTGGAGACTCCCTGGGGTGCTGGGGCAAACTGAAGAGCTCTTTTGACCAGAGCTGTGAGTGGGGCAGTGGGGTAGAAACCTGACCCAGAGAGGAACAGGCCTCTGCAGAATAGTGGCACCTCTACCTTAAATAGCAAATCACAGAATATTCTGATTTGAAAGGGACCCACAAGGATCACTGAGTGTGAATGGATCACTCTAATGTGAATGGCCCATGCAGGGATTGAACCCACACCTTGGCATTCTTAGCACCATGTTCTAGTTTATTGAACTAATTGCAGGGTCAAATCTTTGTCAGGATACTCTGAAGGTATGAAATAATCACTACTAAAGTAATTCTTTCTGTTTAATCTAAGTTCTTGCCCAATACAGAGAGGTGATCCCTCATATATCGTACAAGCAACAAATTGATTTTTTTCCAGCAACAGGCCTTAAACTGAGCTGTTTCCCAAAGAAAGGACTCACTAACCTGCACACAATATACATATCAGGAGCAGATGCAATGTCAAGAGCTTTCTCTGTTTAAAAATAATTAAATTTCCTTCATGGATGTGAACGGTCTTTTTTATTATTTATATTGGTAAGTTAGTTTTTCCTTACACTGAACTATCTTTTCCCCCCCAATATCCCTTTTTTTTTTTTTTTTATTTTGGCCCCTCTTTTACCTCTCCTGTGTTCATGAGTCTGCTTTATAGTTTTGATAACTGTTTTGTCCTTGCAACTATTTCTAGATATGACAGAGGATGCTCCGTAGACCTGAGATCTCCTTCACAGACAGGTGGAAAAATTGATCAGGCTGGGAAAAAAACAGTCCGTATAGTAAGAAAAAACTGTAATAACAGATTTGTTCAGTCTTTACTGCATATTTAAGGCCACATCACCTTTTCTGTGAAGGTAGTTCCTAAAGACTGAGGAATTGTGTATGAATATAGCAAACTGTGAGTAGGGTCCACTGGAAGGATGAGAGTGTTCAGTGCTTTGATAATTTTGTTATCATAAGGAGAATTAGTCCAGTCAGATCTGCAAGTTTGGTGGATGAGGCATAGGTCAGAGGACCATGGTTAATGCTGGGAGTTCCTATGTGCAGGGGCTTGTGATCTGAAAGTGGCCACTAAGAGCCCTGAGAAATCCACAAACACCTGAGCCAAGAAGAATAAGCAGCTTGCAACAGGCCAATAGAAGGGGACCTTGTCCTCTCAGTAGCACTGTCCTGTTAGTATAATTCTTTCTGCTAGCATAATGACACTGATTTCATATAAAATACTACTGATTCACAGAGAAGAAAGAATATTGTTAAGTTTGCATATAGGCTATGTCTATTATGATTTGAATATTTTTGAGATCCCAGTTACCTTCATAGATTCTTTTCTCCTGACCTCCATCTTATAATTATCAATTCTTTCCTCTTAAATTTGACCAGACTAATTCACCTTATGATAATAATTACCTAATAGGTTTCTAAAAGAAATGGCTTAATAGTTTTTTCCAAAATTGTCAAAGACACTAAGTAAATGAAAATTATCGTACCTTAAATTATCAAGCTAAGAGCCCACAATACAAGAGTAATTTACCAATATTGAAAGAATAGGCAATTTACTTTGACAACTTATTCCAAGCAATTTGGGTGTGTGAGGAACAAGAATGGATACATAGTGATTATTGTGTATGAAATTTAGAAAAAGATATTCTCATCATTTTTTGTTTTTCTCAGAAAAATCACTGTCATTTTAAAGTGAGTTTATTCTTAGTAGTCCAAATTTATCGGTGCTCTAAACTCACATTTCCATAGATTAGACAGAGCTTTAACTCTTCTTGGTATTTAGGAGTGTGGGAGATCCCTTGGGATTTACACAGGCTGTAAAGCACATTGTGATCACATTTTGTGAGTTCTCTGCTCACTAAAGCCCCTCCAGCCTGTTTGCTGCTTTGCTGTGTGTTGGTCCTAAGAGATGTAAACTCAAATAAAGGGTAGTCTTGAGATATAAAAGTATTTTTAGCTTAAAGAAGAAATAAAACTGTATATGTAAGGGCCAAATTCACTGTTGTTGTGAGTAGCTCCACAGTCATTTACTTCAGTGGATTTGTGCCTGCTTCTGCAAGTGGATCAGTGTCTTTGGCTCTAGATATGTAAAATAAATAATGCAAAACCTTTTTAGAACAATGCCTGTGTGAGAGCTAGACATACAGCAGGGCTCTAATTTGCAATCTCCCTTCCATGGGGTTTTATACAATTCCCAAAATATGGATATTCTCAGCGCAACAAATGCTCTGCTTCCCAGGAGATTCACCTGTCGTAAGTATATATAGCAATAAATACTTCAAGCAGTTAAATTTCAGAATAACTATTCTAAACATCACTCTATTTACCCTTTAAAATGTCAAGTGCACCAATTCAGGTCCCTTTCCTCCAAAACGTCTGGACAAATATGCTAACATAAAAAATTAGGATATTGGCCTTAGAAGTGGGTACAATGCCTGATTGTAATTGAAAAGCTTAATATACAGAATAAGTTACAGAATAAAAATTAATATGTAACCATGAAGATAAGAGTACAAATCATATAGTAAAGAAGGTAGCATTGTATACAGCAGACCTAAGTTAAGCAAAAAAAAAAGCAACCCAATGCAAGAATCTCCTTTTCTTAAATTTTTTCTGAAATCCTTCTTGTTCCTATGGCAGGAAAACAGGTTACTCTTTTGGTCTGGAATATCTCCACCAATTTCAATATTATCATTCTGATTGAGTCTTAAATTTCTCCTTTCTATGCTTCAGGGGAATAATGATTAATCTTACAACCCTTAAAGATGACATTTTTTTTTTAAATATGGAGTGGTTGACATCCTTTTTGTGTGCTCTGTGTCACTACATTTTGATCCTTCTGGAAGAGGACAGCTATGCTGCAGGCAGCAAAGAAGCCATCGCTTCTGTCCTGTCCTAGCTGCTGCAGGGGGCAGGGGATTTCCTGGAGGGGTAGCAGATATGCCTCACAGGAGGTTGGTGCTTCCTGGGAAAACTTTTGTAATGAAGGGCATAGTCTGGGAGGAAAACCCAGCCATCAGGACTTGATCAACAGGGGAGACTAAGAAAGGCAGGGAGAGGACATCCAGGCAGTCCTCAGAACCTGACAAAAAGGAGTCTTTTTGTGCTCAAACTTCGTAGCCTTTGTAGCTGAAAAATTTCTGGCCTGAGTCCAAACCCAGAGGAAAGGCTGCATGTCACAAGGCTATGGCATACACATGAGGATACTCCCTTGGTGAGGGGGAGCTTGGTTTTTCATCCCTTTCAGCTAATATGGCTTACTCCTGGCCTTCTGATGTCCTAGGCTGGGGAGCCTGCACCCTCCAGGGCTCTTGACACCCTCCTGGTCTTTCTAGAGTGCTGACTTCAATAATGAACTGAGGCAAGTCTATCTCAGAACCCAAGCTGATTCAGGGGCTTTTCACTGTGTTATGAGTGCAGACTTGATCAGGTTATTGAGGTGTGAGTAAACTACTTCCTGGCTATCAAGTCTTTGTGAAATTACTTGTTTAACTTTTTTAACTTGTTTAACTTTTTTTTTGTAAATGGAAAGGATTTTTCAACCAGTTTATAAAACTATTTTGGACTGATTTGCCATAAAAACCTTGGTTCAGCTGTAAACTATTCTCTGACTATGAATTGTCTCTAAATTTGTTAGTACAGCATGATAGGTTTCTTAATTAATTTACTGAGTTTTCGTATTTTTCTTAATATGTGAGAATGAATCTGTCTGTGTCCAGATCCTTGTGCATACAGGTGGGGGCTCAATAAATGTCTTTTAGTCATTCGGTCAACTATTAGCAGACTTCTTCACATCTCCATTCACCTTAAGGCCCTTTTACATTTGTTTAAATGAGGCTTTGGTCACAAGCCTGTGCATATACCATCAATAAAAGGAGGCACAATGCTTAAATCCTGAGAATTAATATCTGAGAATTTGCATGTACTTTGCTTCCTCTTATTTGACCAGATTTTGGTTCTCTCTAAGTGCAAGAGCATGTTTGCATGGCTGCCATGAAGCCACTTTGTCTATCACACCACTGGTGAATGGCACTTGCTTTAGCATTTCATATCAGCAAAATTGGCAAGCCATTTGCAATCAATGGTAAGCAATCTGACACAACTTCTAATTGAGCAGCCTACTAGCTGCAGTATAGGAAAAAAAGATTTTTGAATTTATTCTTATAATGATACTCTCGATATTTCCCTATCATGTTATCTTCTCCAATATGATAGTTACTTGTGACTATGTAAAGACTTCTATACAGATCAAAGCCAGTGGGAATATATTACTGAGGAATATACTACTGAGTGGAAAAGTCAATACAATATCAGTGGATGAGATACAGACAGTATATCCATCCATCCTCAGTGCTCAGAATGTCTTGAAAAGAAACATTCTCTTTTTTTTTCCTTCACAAAAAACTGAGAACAATAGTAGGTTTTTTTTTCCCAGAAACAAGATTTTGAATATTAGTTTCAGCCCATGCCTTTCTGTGGTCTTTAACAACTGCTGCCATGTCTTGAGACCTACGGAAACCAGTATGTCTCTCTCCTCTGCCTTGGTCCTTCTCTGATCCTTGCTTCTCTGGGAGTGGAATCCCTTAATCCACCATGTTGAAATCCCATGAATACCAACCTGTGACTACTTATGCAGGTCCAGGCATGGGCCTTCCTTTATCTTTTGAAGCCTGGAACAGTAGCTTTCATTAAAAGGATTCCCAAGCAACTTTTCAGCATACCAAAGTAAAAAGCAACCTGTCTACACCCACATCCACATACCAAAGTTTCCCTGTTTATCCACAGTTCATTCAGCACCACCTTGTTCACATCTGAGCCAGGAGGAACAACTTGCTTTGCTTTACAGACTGTTCTGACTGCATCTGAATTTTTGAGGCTGACACCTTTTTCTCACACTGGATTGTCTTTACCACTTCACTCCAAAATGCTTTGCTGCCCGTAGGACAGGATCTTTTAACAGATCAGGGTTTTCTGATCTTCCTCTTAGGTGAGGACACAAGGAGTACTTCTCTCTAGCTATAAATCCTGTGCAGTGTTTTGAGGGGATGTTCCTTATCTGAGCTATTCTTTCATCTTTCCTGACCAGTTCTTTAACAAACCCATTTGCACCTTCCTTTGATTGAACAGTCCATTCAGGTTAAGAAGCAATAGAAAACTGAACAGGAAAAAGCCATATTTAATATTCATAGAAGGATACAAGTATGTTTTTCCAGTTTGTCAACCATTTCGTTCAAAAGTGGCTAACTTGCCAGTTGTTGATGCAAAAAGCATGTATTTGTTTGCTTTATACTCTGTTTCAGATATGTTGTCATACATCATGCATAAAACAGTGATAATCCAGGCATACTTATTATCTGTTTTGATTCCCTGAGGCCTCAGGTTCAACAGGAGAGCTGCACCAATTCCTCAGAAATGTGCACTCTAACAATGTGGAAACACAGATGAATATATACAGAGCAGGATGCTGGGAACAGACTTAGTTCCAGACTATCAATTGAATAGCTGCTTATTGCTAAGATATCAGAAGATACCAGCTCATCAGGAGATGAAATTAATTGAAACAAATAAAAAAAGAGATAATCAAATCAAGTTTTAAAGATGATAATAAAGTAGAGAAAATGTGTACCTACAAATTAGGAGCAATAAAATGCTCTTTCTAGCTTGATTGTGCACTGATGCTGGTGCTGTTGCCTAAGGCTTGTGTAAGTCTTTGTATTTATTGTCTACTACTGATGCAAATCTTCCCTTTCTTTTGTATAAACTGCTGAATGTCAGCATTTTTAGTGTCCTCTCTTGGGTTGCCTTTCCTGCCCCATGTTTGCTTCTTTATAGTGTTTGGTTGACACACATGAAGCACCTGTATGTTGAAGGTTAAGAAATTCTTGTGTATGGC
>WEIV01017996.1:1650-14758 GCA_013390005.1 Calyptomena viridis
AAGGCAATGTGTTAAAATATTCCTCTGCTAGCTTTACTGTTCTGTTCCTTATTTAAGGACTGAAGAAAGAAGTGTTTATTACAAAAAGTGTAAACTTTCCTTGAAAGCTTATTTCCTTAATCATTCAGCTAAACAAACTACAATTTAACCTTAAAGCAAAGAAGAACACCATAATTAAATTTGTAGGTTTGGATAAAATTAATATTAACAACTCAGTTAAATCATCAAACTGCCTGTTTCCAGCAGATAAGGACTTCAGGTTCTTCCATAACAGTAACAACAGAGGCAACAAAAGAAGCCAAAGTGTGTAAGCAAAGTAGATTTTCATCAAATTTTCATCTGAATCCAAAGTTCAATTTTTGTCAGATTGCCAGAGTGTTTTAGCTTGAAATTCTGAAGTTCTGGGACAAAATTTATTCTTTGGACTTGTTAGTTTTCAAAAGCTGACAATACTAATATAGTGAATAGATTACTATGTAGCACATAACGTTTTAATTAGACAGTTGCTTTACTTAACAGCTTCAAGGAACAAGTCCATTAAATACATTGCCATGACTTGAAGTAGCTTTTTACAGAGGGAGACACCAGATGAGATACACATTGGTATATTTTCTAGCTTAGGAAAGGGAGGGGGAGAGGGAAGTGTGTGAACATTTGGACTTGAGAATCTTAAAGGTCTTTTCCAACCTAAACTATTCTATGAAGAGCTGAGACTTGGCTATGGCCACATGATGTTCCATTCTGTTCTGGCATTGAAGTGATTTTGGAAACTACCTATCAATCAGATGATATTAACAACACTTTTCTTTTGTGTGTGTGTCCAAGTTTTCAAGATTGTGTCAAGAAATTAAGTGCTTGCTTATCGCAGATAGAAACTTTTAAATAAGTTTCATGATACTGAGACCGACAACTTTGAAAAACAATGAGAAATAAAGGCATGATGAAGTAGGTAGGCACAGAAATATGATTTTTTGTTTTTTACTGAAATGCAGTGTCTGGTTTTTGCCACAAAATGCTGTTTCCTGGGGTGTTCCAGTGAAGAGGAAATTACTGCTCCTTGCACAGGAAGAGCTGTTGGAGGGAGATTAATGATCTGAGTTGTCAGAAATAACAACTCTTGACTATCATATGAAGTAGCAGCACATGAACAATGGAAATAAAAAGATAAGAATAAAATGCACTGTGTTAGCTAACCAATCCTTAATGCTCTGCCAGTCCCCATTGTCATTAAGAGTAAGCAAACGGAAGGATTCCAGAAGTGAGACAATTGTACAGATGAAATTACCAAAACAAGCCATGACTGGCTGTTCATTGCTGAATTATGAAGTTGCTGCCATGTTTTTGAACATGATATCTTGAAGAGCATTCAGAACTGGTAGTCTAGAAGGAACAAGTGTATTCATCACAGTGTATCCTGTTGCTCTTACATCATCTGCCCAGAAAGCATCTGGTCTAAGCCATCAAGACAGCACTGCCTTTCAAAACAGTGCACTAGCAAGCCTTCTTTCCTTTACGCATTTCGCGTGTGATTAGAAGTGTAGTTGTTGGTACTGTAAGTCATGATAACTTCTCAGGAAGGCCCAGACCAGAAAAAAATAGAACAATACTGTAATAGCAAACAGACCGTATGAGCGGTCCATGTCAGGGAGCAAGGCACACATCCTTTCAGTCCAGCATGGTAAACACTAGATAAAAAAAGCAACGTTAACTCAGCTGAGCGCTGCCTGTCTGTTGTGTTCTTTTCCGCTTGGTGTCTTTCATTGCTGGATGAATCTGATGCCTTTCTCATGAGCCATGGCAGAAGCTCATGGCAAGGTGGAGTGATCTTAAACTAACCAGTCAAGGATCCATCTAAATGTGTTTCAGTCTTAATGTGAAGGCATCTACATGCCAGTCAGTATCATTGTTGTAAAGTACCTGACAGGTGCACAAGATTAAGAAAAGGTCAGTGCAAAAGGTAATTCCCACAAAGAGGAAGAATTCATAGATGGCTATAGGATGAGCAAAATTCCTGTAGCAACTCAGAACAAAGGCTGCCTCTTACCTGAGAGACTGTTCTCACTAGAGTTTTATAAACCTTGCTCAATCTTTGTAGTTGGAGCCTGTAACCTGGTGAAGGTCTGCAAGAACTGAGGCAACATGTAACACATTTCCATAGACTTTCCATGCCTTTTTTTAAGGCATAAATGTTTTAAACAGTTGCTGTGGATTGGTGTACCTGTGCAATAGCCATCTGCAGGGAGTCCAGTGGCTGTCCCAGAGCTTGCAGAGATGAACATGCAGCAACATGCACTTTACGTAAGAGAGAATTACAAGGTAATGGACCTTTTTCCACATTCCAGTGTATAAAAACATGCTATTCTTATCCTGTCAATATTATCTGTATCATTTATAATCTGTACTATTCTTGTTTTGCACAATATTGGTTTTTAAAATCTCCATTGCCTGACACAAAGACACAAACACACACACTCAGAAGTCTACTACAAAGTTGTCTGTGGAATGCCCTTCCACTGTCCAGTGCCAATACAAGGAAGATCTTTGACACAGTTTCTGGTATTAAAATCCACATTCTCAGAAATAAATCAAACTGCTGCTAAAAATTCTCAGCAAGTTCCCTTAGTTTTTGGACAGACAGTGTATGAGTATCAATTAAAGCATGCATGCTTACTCAAGAGAAAGAAGGACAATGCTCAGAAAACAAAATACCTTTGGGCAACAAGAGGCATATTTCTTTGACATCCTCTGAAAAAAAGTGACATATAATTCAGGTCTATCATTTTAGCTACTCTACTATTACATTGCTGCTGTACTGTAGATGTTAGGATTCCTAAATAAGTCACTCATTGAAACTTTTGCTGTGTGTATAGAATATGAATCATGTGTGGATTCTTAAACACATAGATGTCTCCACTACAAAGTGACACAGAGAATTCCACTTTACCGAGAGAATAATGTCAATTTACTCTTCTATTAGAAAATACATCCAATGTGAAAATTGAAGTTTTGTTGTAGCTCCTGGCTCCTATAATCCAATATATAGCAGTTGCTCTGAAACCTCAGTGGTTGTAGCTTTGAGCTTTCTTTTATTACTTTGCACAAGCTCTCTTTTAGAACTGGGAGGAGAGGAGGGGTTAGAAATGTAAACATAAAAGGAAGTGGTCAAGGATACCTATACAGAAACATCCATTTTCAAGTCCAGACTTCAGTTTTGACTCCCAGTGTTTGACAGCTGCCAGACTCTGCTGCTTTTTGTACATTTTGTGGTCTGCAGCTCCTGTTTGCATCACTCTTACAGTGGTATAGCAGAAAATGCAACCATTTCTATATTGGCCAGGAAAGACTATTTTAACATACGTAATATATAATTAATTTAAAAAAAAAATAAAAGAAAGAAAAAAAGAGTTACCAGCAAAAAAATAGACTGGAGCTAAGAATGCCAAAGAGCCCATACAGTAAAACAGTTTATGTAAAATCACAATTATTTTTTAAAATCTAATAGTAAAAGATTGTTAAAGCCCAGCTGAGTACATGGTTGGAGAAATTTGAAAGTCTATTAGTCATTCTACTACATCTTCCTATGTCTTTTGGGTGCTTTCTGGCTTTGGAACAAGAGTCATATTTGACTTTATATGTATCTATGTGAATCACAACAAAGCCATAAGATTCATAAAATAAACTACCCCACCCTATTCCCCACTCCCCAAAAAGCTTCACTGCAGATCAAAATGGTCTAATATTAAATTTCAAAATGCTGAATCTGTTTGTAAATCAATCTAGATTTTTCCAGCAAAAATACACTCACTTTCCCAGAGTTCTTTTCTACTCAAGCAGAGGTAAGAGCTCCTCTAGAGTCCATTGTGTAACTTCATGTCACACAGACAAAAATGTATCCTAATTTCTTTCAAACTTTAGGCATTACATGCAAACCTTTCAGAGAAACACACAGCACCTAAATAATTTTATAACTTTGTTATGCAGATTCATGTCCTTCATTTTTCTGTTTGATTTTGAGGTTGTAAAGAGAATTCAGATCCCCTTTATATTGTGTGCATATGAAAATTAGGAATCAAACTTCCTTTGAGTTTTTGAAAAGATGTGAAATGTTCTTGGAACATGTTGCCCTAAAAATCTTTGCAAGAACATAATTATCCCCAATAGAAATAACTATTAATGGTCTTGGAGTATTTCTAAATGTTTTCTTCTTCCAAAAGTTTACTTAGGTTTTCCTGATAATTACAAGGAAAATATTATTGATTTTAATAAATACCTAGATTAGATGTCAAACCTACTATCATTTTCACTTATTAATCTCTGAGTTGGTCTGGTCTGAGGACTGATTGCTTGCAGTTATTACGTACATCAGTTATTTTAGTCATACACATTAGATAATAACTTCACCTTATCAGGAAATCACATTTCTGAATCTGTTGATCCAGCAAAGGCTGATAATTGGAATATCTTTTAGGAAGCACTAGAGGAAGACAGAGAATAAAGTTCTTTCCAAGCTATTTTTGTGCTTCTGGAAATATAGTGCAGGTTTCAATGGACTGTTTTGATTAGTCGCAGATTGTAGCTTTAGATTAAATACTTGTGTTGGTTTTTTCTAAGTTTCATGTGTCTGAACTCTGCATATATAGAAAGATTAAATAAGGAGGGTATTGAAGAAAATAAAACAGGCAGTAATGTAATGAACTTTTTTTCATGACATTTGGAATTTCTATTTGATTTCCATTATGCGACACTACACTCTATCCAGGAACTGGTGGAAATGAACACAATGATCGCAACGACCCTGGGCAGTGCTACAGACTGGGAGAAGAGTGTCTGGAAAGCTGCCCTGTGGAAAAGGATCTGTGAGTGCTGGTCAACAACAGCTGAACACAAGCCAGCAGTGTGCCCAGGTGGCCAAGAAGGCCCATGGCATCCTGGCTTGGAGTAGGACCATGGCAGTGATTGTCCCTCTGTACTCAGCACTGGTGAAGCCTTACCTTGAGTCCTATGTCCAGTTTTGGGCCTTTCACTCCAATAAGGACATCGAGGTGCTGGAGCAAGGGCAACAGAGCTGGTGAAGGGTCTGGAGCACAAGTCCTGTGAGAAGTGACTGAAGGAACGGGGTGTTTCAGCTGGAGCAAATGATGCTCACAAGAGACCTGAAAGAAGGTTGTAGCCAGGTGGGGGTCGGTCTCTTCTCTCAGGTAGTAGGTGATAGGTCAAGAGGAAATGACCTCAAGCAGTGCCAGGGGTAGTTCAGATGGAAATTTAGGAAAAATTTCAGCATGGAAAGGATTTTCAAGCATTGGACCAGCTTGCCCAGGATAGTAAAGGAGTCACCATCACTGGAGGTGCTTAAAAGATGGGTAGATGCAGCACTTGAGGACATGGTTTAATGGTGGACTTGGTAGTGCTGGGTTAACAGTTGAACTCATAACAGTTATGTGTAGATGATGTCAAAGGTGGGTGGATGGGTCCCTGCCTTTTATTTAAGGCTGGATTTTGCATGGAAATTTAGAAAGAATCTTGGTTCCAAAATTAGTTATATACTGCTATCCCATAGGATTATGCAGAAGTACCACTTAGGACTGCGAGTCAGGAAGGTCACATGGCCTTAATTAGCATAGCCTACCAGGCACAACCAAAATGTTCCAAACCTCAAGTTTAACTTATATCTATAAAAAAAGATTACGATGTGGAGAAATACAACCCAAATGATTGAAAGGAAAAGCACTGGAGCTTAAACTTCTTGGTATATGATGAAAGGCCTGAATGGAAATACAGATGAGAGAAGACTAGAGCAATTAGCAGCAGAAAAGTATTTGCAACTATAGAAAGGTGTGACATAATGTGAGTATAGATGGCATAAGGACTATAAACAGATCAGTTACCCTTAACTGGGAACACAGAACCAGACAGGAAAACAAAAAATAAATAGATATGGCAACAGGCAGGAAAAAAAAGAGTGAGAAAAGGACATGGGTGATGAAGGTAGAAAATGGAAAGAAAAAGAAAGGTGGGAGAAGAATTTTGTTTTAGAATGAGGCAAATGATACCAGTTTATTTTTCAGTCTGGTATGGGGAGGCAGTTTGAAAGGTGGGGAGTATAGCAGAGTCTCTGCTTGGGAATAGAAACTACAGAGAGATATTTAGGGAGACATTTTAAGGTCATTCATTTATGTATATTGGCAGTAATCCATTGTGGAGAACAGACAGCTACTGTAGTTGTTAGTAAAGATAAATGTCATTGAATTATAGATGAACATAATGGAAAAACTTCATGTCTAGCTATTGTGTAAAATTAGGAGTGGGACATACTGGCTGTGTGGGCTTGGTGAATGCCAGGTGCGTGGGTGAGTCGTGAGCATTGGGAAAGAGTGTCTTATTCAAGTGGTCTATTCAGCTCTTACACCAGGCACTGTAATGTCATTATTTTTTTCCCCTGCTCTGTCTGCTGAGTACAAACCAAAGAATAGTAAACACTAAGTACATTAGTGACTATCTCATCACCTCCATATGTTGTGTTGCATGTTCGATGCAATGGCAGAGGGGAAATGACTCACCTTTAATGTGATGATCGTTCATAAAGGCCTGTGTGATCACACCCACTAACAACAGGACACCACAATGGGTCACAATGTACAGCATGCTATCCAGCCTCAAACAGTCATTCAGAGATTAACACTGGTTAGACATTAAAGTATTTATCTCTTCTGACATAAGAAGTTCTCACTATCTAAAATTCATTATTTTAATAGGTGAAAATTTACTTGGCATATCATCATACTGGAATCTTTCAGCTTTCCAGTAGAAAGTCTTCAGTCTTTAATTCTGTCAGTGCTGTTGGACTGACAGAGATCTTCATGTCTGCTTCTTTCTCTACAGTGACATGTTTGCTGTCATACTGAACAGGGGCATTTGGGTCTTGCAGCCAGTACAACATTGTTTTATTGTTTTGTGAATTATGTTTTTCCTTTATGCATTATAGTCTGAGCAAAGTCATAGTGACGATGCTTCTCCCACTGTGCCTGTGCTATACAGCTACTACTTTCCAAGTACCACTTTCAGCTTATTCTTACCTTTGGATGTTTTCCCACACACACTATTTGTCTGTCTGCATGCATATTTGATAATGACACAACCACTTTTCCAATAACCTGATCCTTCTGTCATAACCATTGTGTGTTAATAGCCCATTTTGTGTAGATTGCACTATCTTAATACAAAATTGAGTTTACAAAAGTTACCATGGAGGCAGTATTGCACTTTATAGGAAGAATAACCATTGAAACAACTGGCCTACTCAGACAGGAGACTGATGAAGAGCAGAAGAATGAGCTAGCCATTAAAGGCAGAATTCTATAAAAATTATGAAGGCTTATTGTCTATAAACATAGCCTAAGAAACCATATATATTGAAACAAATTCACTAGTGGCATTCTTAAGTAGAATCTGAAGAATGTATCTTATAATGCAGCTTCTGCATGTTTAAATAAAATACATCTGGTATAACAGTAATGAGTAGGGAGAAACAAGGAGTGACCTAGATTGCATTAATAAAAAAATTCTGTACAATTCCTTTAAAAGAAAAACTTTGCAAACTAAATCATAGCACTTTTCTTTTTGCTGGAGCAGCACAGAGAGAGAATTACAAAAGGTGTTTGGGAGGTGGAAGCTTACAGGTGAGTCACGAAGAACTGTGTCCCTCCTCTAACATCAAAGTGAGATGTGGTAGACATTTTCAGGGCACATCTAGCAGGTTAGGATACCAGGAAACATTCCCTAGAGATTGACCATTGCCTCCTCCTCCTGCTACTCCGTCATTCTGAGGACAGAACAGTCATCTCATGTGTTGAAGACTTGAAATCATTTAACTTTGCAGCTCCTGACTATTTCTGCTTGGATTAGTTTCTGCTTGAAAATGAGACAGGGAATACTGGTATGTGGTTTTTTTCAGAGCGCACTTCCTCCATAATTCTCATTCTCTCATTTATGGTAGAAAAAAAATCCACTGTCCCCGTGTCTGTGATGATTGTCAGATATTCAAGTACCGCTTCTACAAAATTAACATAAAAGATTTATTGAGTGAGAAGAATATAGAAAAGTAAACGCTACAACTGTATTATAGTAGCTAAAAGGGGAGGTGGAGGGAGAGAGATGCCACCTCAGTTTAGGGAAATTCCTTATCTATAGGCTACTGCAAACTAGAAGAGTCTCCAAGGAGTTATCACTATATGATGCCTATATGTTTCATACAACCTTCCCAAGATATTTTCTGTCAGAGACAATCCAGATGGATCATTGTCTTTACATGCTGCATCTATTATTTATAAATGCCAGGTTCTTCTGATTTGGGAGCAGCTCTTATGTTAATCCCAGTAATTGGGGCAGCACATAGGGCTGGATGGAGCTCATAGTTTCTCAGATCAGGATTTTTGCCTCCACCATAATTACCTAGCTCTCAAAACCACACCCTCCCCACTATGATCCTCAGGATGCAATCCCTAGGAACTCGAGTAAAGAGGCCTCTTTCCTTCCAGTCAGACCCATCCCCTCATATCAGAGGAACACAGTTCCTGGCTCCTGTTCCAACATATATTATCACTTATCCCTGACATGAACACTTCACAATCTGTGCCACTTTCCGGCCACTCAGCCACCCTCTGCTTCTATGATTCAGCTTCTGAAGGTTGCCGCCAGCCTGAACGCCTCCTCTGTGACAGCTACACAATGTGTCCAACATGCTATAGGAACTATGCAGAGAAGAATAAGATAGATATCTGTGCCATGGTCAAATCTTGGATCTTGCATAATGCAGCCAACTAAACTACAACTGGCAAAAATTTACCTCTAAAAGAAGGCAAGAGTAAATGCCTTCCCCTTCTAACCTACATTATGGAAAATACAGCTCACACCCAAAGCAGATCAACCTGGGAGAGAGTACTTCATTATATGGCCTAGTTATAGATGACAAACACAGCTGCTGTTTCCTACCTTCTTGCATAAAGATTCTGAATAGTTCCCATATGGAAGAAACCCCTGTCATGTTCTTCTCCAACCACCTAAATGTTGGCCTGCACCTAAAATGGGGTCCACAGTGAGCTCCATCCAGCCCTATGTGCTGCCCCAATTACTGGGATTAACATAAGAGCTGCTCCCAAATCAGAAAAACCTGGCATGTCAGGGGTTAATGGGGCGATGGGGAGGGGAGGGTGAGACGAAAGAAAATAGCCCGACACTCTTCCCAGCTTGTTTGATGGAGATGCGACCTGGCAGCATTGAAAAGCTTCAAGATTAATGGAGAAAAGGCGGAATCTGACAGCTTTTCCGCTGGTTTCACTCCTCCTGGGTGGGCCGATTGCTCTTGAATGTCACTTGCTACTTAATCTTGTGTATCTGAAACAGACTGATGTGTTTGGGGAGCCCTGCTTGCTCTGTATAGACATCAATTGGCAAGGCAGATAAAAGGAAACTGCATTGAATTACTCTCTTATGCCTTTTATAGAGCACTTTCTGACTACAAAATAATTAGTAGCCTCATCCAACGAAACCCAACGTGGTTAGGGTGTTCGTTAAGCACCAAGAGTGAGGAGAAGAAAGTATTCCTTACTCTCTTTCAGCTGCTTCCTAGAGCTACCATCAAACCAAGATGTATTTATACTCAAATGAAAACATCTGTAGCTAATATTGTCATTTAATATCACCTCACAGTCTGTGGGATGCTTGCATTGACTTTTTTTTCTGAGTGATTATTTCTGTTTGCAAGTTGAAAATTTGCTGCAAAGTTAACAATTTATGTGTTATATACTTTCCCTGCTGAGCACAAAAAAACCCCAAACCCTTAAGTACTCTTTAAAACGTAATACATCTCCCACTCAGTGAACAGGATGCATTGCATTCTCCCGTGTAGTATATAAAGGAGGGCATTGGAGACTAAAACTTAAAGGGTTTTTCTCTCCATCTGCAGTGAAATCAGGTGGTGACTGTCCTGCAAAAGACATTTGATTCTTTTTTTTAATTCCAGAATTTCAAGTCAAGTTCTTCCATGTCTTTCACCCGTATCATACAATGTACAGCAAACTAGAAATAGTAGCAAATCAAAAAAGCAGCCTCCGATAGTTTGCAAAGTTTGCTTCATGTCCCAAACAGAAGCTATAAATCTGAGTTTCTCCCTTTTTGTTAGTGAAACTTAATTTGGAGCCATACTAGTGGTATAGCACAAAGCTGTCATAGCTGTTCAAGACTACAGTCAGCAACACAAGCAAAACTTTGACAGTGTGCGAACTGAAATTTAACATTTTAAATTTTTAAGCATCTGAAAATTTCATTGTGCTTTGTTGCCACACAAATTGGCTTCTGCTTTGTGACGGACAATTGTCTGAAATAGATGCACTGAGCCAATTTAACACAGAATAGATACATTTATCTATCACAAAATTCTATCTTTTTCTTTTCAAACAACAAAAATAATTACAGTTAAGTCTGAAAAGTTGTAACTTCCTTCTAAGTAAGGAATAGTATCCCAGATTAAACACCAGCACCATCGTTGTATTTCAACTTGTATCTAAAAAACAGATAGTAGGAGGTGATTGTGTCTTCAACAATTATGTAGACCTGTTTCAGTTACAGGGGGGAAAATAGCTCTGTTTCATGCAGGGTTTTTTATGACATATTTCCTTGGATCTAAGTGGTCCTTTATAGAAAGAAAATGTGATTTTACACAAATACTTACGACAAGCTAGGGAAATTGCAGCCACTTCACTGCTTTGTTCGGGGTTTTTTCGTCCAACTAATTTCCATGCCCTTCATAGGAAGACAGAAGACATAAACTGAATGATAATCACTAAAGTAAAAGCATCACGAAAGTCTGCTATTATATTTATTTACTACTATTTTTTGCTAGAGGAATCCTCAGACACCTTCCTGTTTCTAAATGAGCAGCTGCTATTTTCTGATTGTTTCTATTTCATGGAAGTGCTAACATCTTAATCTCACCATGAGTGTATAATTTCTGCCAATGCTTTAAAAAATAATTCAAACATTTTTTTTTTTTAATTTTAAAAGCTGTTAAAAAAACTTAAAGTAATAAAAACTTCATTAGTTCCAACTGTTGAATTTTTTGTGTGTTGGGCCAAAGGCTATGTTTTTATAAATGAAGCATAATTATATATGTTTAGATTTAAAAAAAATCAATATGTGTTTTCTCATATTGATATTCTAAAGTTAATTCTCCACTTTAAGATTTTTCCATACATTTCTCAGCATTAAACCTCTACAAACTTCATAGAATGGTAAAAGAGCAACCAAACTTAGTTATTATAATTTATAGAAAATGGATCCTTTACCAACTATATGTTCAGTTTATACAGCTTGAGGAAGGAACAAAGAAACACTAATGAAAAAAAGGCTATTAGAACCTTTCGGTAAAATTGTGAAAAACAAGCAGCGTGACATCCTAGAAACTAAAGGGTCTTTGCATCATTTCCCTTCCCCCTCCCCCAGAAGGATGACATTTGCATTGTTAGAAAAATACACAGGACTTTAAAGATATTTACTAAATTTTGTTGAAGGTTCCTGATCAAAATTCCTTGTTAATGTAGTTCAGTTAAATTTATATTCTATTTCTCAGAATAAATTTTAACCTTACTGTATTTGGCTTTGTTTGCTAAACTTGTTTGAGATTTGTAAAAGCATCAATCAATTTCTACACACACATTTAACTTCAACAGTTAAATTCATGAGACCTGACAGAAACGAAGGTGAGCATGTGCACAACTGCTTACAGGACCCAGACCTTACAAGTAAAACAATCTGAAACAAGCTAGAACTTCTATTCTCTTTAAGGATTAGGACTAGACAGTCTCTTGTTAATTATGTGCATATCCTTTCTCTGTAAAATCTATTATTTGTTAACATCATGTCAATGTTTTGTCAGAGTAGGAGATGCAGCCAACTTTAGGTAGTTTGTGCAAAACAGCTCTACAGTTTGTTGTCACATTTGGCCGCAAAATGGAATTTCTTATCTAGAGATTCTTAGAGCAATGTATTGCAACTATGCTTTGATTTGCAGCCTAGTTCAAAGTACTTGAAGCCATGGGTCACTAACACAATACACCGTGGCATTCCCTGTGAGTCTTCTTTCCTGCTATTGAGGTGCAATGTTTGAGCCTTCTTCCTAGCATGATCCAGGCGCAGTGTCTTGTAAGGAGAGTCGATGTCCAGCGAATAGCCACTGATGAGTGCAAAGATACACACAAACACACGTGCATAAAACAAAAGCCAGGGTTTTGTTTTCCTTCTGCTGCTATTCCATACGAAGATGCAATCACAAACCAAGAATGCTTAGATGCACAACACTGGTGGTAAGCTTTAAGGACAGACAAAACAAAGTCTGAACTGTTTAGACTTTTATACTACTACATAAAACCAAGAAACTTCCAAGGCTGAGTTAGGCTTCACAGTGACACAGCCAAGGGCAACAGAGTTGTTGTCTGGAATTGTATTGCCAAATGGAAGTGAGCCTCCACATGCACTTCACAGCCCCTGTGCAGCCTCAGTCCACTGCCCAGCAGTGACATGACATCCTGACAATAAATGTTTACTTATCTACTGTAAAAAAACATATTCTTTTTCTGCCCCACAGGTCTATATTGAAACCTATATGTTGAAGGCTGATTTCAGACTCCTGAGTGTTGATAAATCTAAGGGTAAAACTTGTACTGTTGCAAACACCTTCTGCTATTAGTCTGAGCTTGAAACTGCAGAAGTGAGATGACCTGTCCTGTCCCTTCAGTTCCAATTTCATTATGTCATAGTGAGTCGAGAAGGGACAAAGTGATTTTGTGCAAGTACTATTTTTTTTTTCCTAATTATGAATGTGTAGTTACAAAGACAAAGGGCCTACTCATAGAATGGTGCTTCACAAAGCTAAGACAATGTTGTAGTCAACAAAATTTTTTCTTCAAACTGCTTCATTGCAAGAATTCCACAAGAAAAACCTTCCCTTTTCAAAATGGGACTAAATTCCATTTTACCATTCTCTAGACATTTTTCATGATTCCAAAGTATTCTTTTTCTGTGTGCACCATTGTCATAAAACTTACTAGTATTTATT
>WEIV01018019.1:5289-20805 GCA_013390005.1 Calyptomena viridis
AAGAAACTATGGTCACTGCAGTTGCAAACTGTGACAACACCTGCAGATGAGGAACGAATGAGGAGAAAGCTCCAGATGAGTGAAGACAAATCTGATACTGTACAGGGATCCACCAAGACCGAGCTGCTTATAAGATAAATACTCTGTGGCTGTTAACTCACCAGATGATTAAAAACCCTTTTGTGCTCTGTGGCCCTGTTATATATAAAACAACCAAAAAACAATTACTTAATGTGCAAGCACAGGTACAGTGTGTAAGTACACAGCCCATACAGAAGTACAAAGAATATATCAAATAAGTAAATATATTATGCTTACAACAATCCAATAATACATATTCCTATAAATAATTATTACAATGTGAAGGAATATTTAGTGAAACTACAAATTCATCAGCTATATTGCTTCAGACCTATCCCTACACAAGAAATATTTATTTGAGGACAATTATTGCCTATAATACCCTCCTGTCCATAATACTGACCTAATGTCTATTGACATACTGTAGTCCCTATTTTCTGAAAGACTAAAAGATGGCTTAAATTGTCAAGAAAAGGATTATTTGTCCAAATGTGAAAAGTCAATATGATTTTGAGGGTATCCTAATTATTCTAAGATTATAAAGAAATTGCAAAACAAGATGTCTAAAAGTTCAGGGTTTTGCAGATTTCACTGCAGTAGTTGTACACCTGTCACCTTCCAGCATTATTGTACTTAAGAAAACCCTACCAATATTTAAAAATGTATAGGAAAAGAAGTATAAAAAAGATGTTTGGGAATAAAGATGAACAAATGGTTGTATTTTTAACGGTTATACACCTAGAACTAATTTAATTCTTTCTAAAAATCCTCTCTGTATGAGAATAACAACATTCTTGTTCGGACTTACATACTGTAATGTGAAAGGTGCATACCCTGAAAAGCAGGGGTTGTTGTTCATAATCAGGGCAAAGTAAAATGGCCTATGAAAACTAGTTCAAAGAAGCCAACAGCCATGGATGGTTTCTGTCAAGGGAATAATTTGTACTCTTGGTGTAGCATAGTAGTCTTGAAAAAATTTTAAACCTTTAAACCTAAAGCTAGATTGCACAGGAATTGGGGCTTTATTGTTTTACACAACTGGAATCTATGAAAGGTTGAACCCAAGATGGAGGAAAATCCACATATATTTTTGGAAATGGCTTTGCTAAAAAAAAGAAAAAAGAAAAAAAACCCAAAACATTGATTGGCATTTTGATGAATGAATAATGTCTTGTATGGGCAAGCTTTCTCCAGCAAAAGGAAAGGCACAATCTCCCCGTTAGCCTCTATGCCCATTTTCTACCACAGTTCTCTACAGAAGCTTTGTTTCTCCTACTCACTACGGACATTCCCAACTCTAAGGGCACCTTGAATACGCAGTATGTCTAAAGCACCCTTTTCAGTTGCCATGTACTCACAGCAATTTAAAATTAAACTTACATTTTAAATTAAAGGGGAAGAGAGAAACAAAAGATAAATACCATATTGACATGCTGAAAGCAAACTGATGCAAATGCTTTCTCCAGGATTTCTCTAACACTGGAAGTACTAAGAGAGGTTCAGAGCACAAGCTGTTTAACCATGCTTACTGAAATTTTGCTACAACTTCAAAAAGTAAGACTTCTCTATCCATTTGCAGAGTAATATAAACAGGTAGCAAGTGGATAAGAAGATGAAATAAATTGAAGAGTGGTGCAAAACACCTGGTTAGAGTATGTGTTTTTTGGGTTTGTTAATTTTGCTGCTATTTCTGGAGAGAGAGACAGGGAGCATCATTTATGGTTTTTCTGGTGTTTGAAGGAGAAATCTCTGTAAGGGGAGTTACTGCATAGGAAGTGGTGTACACAACGAGAAATCTGAGTGAGGTTGCAGTCATTTATGACTTTTATGTGGAATAATTGTGCAACTCCAGAAATTACTGCTGTCCCCTCTGCTTGAACAGTTGGGAGAAGGCCAGTTATGTGATGCTGTGCCTCCATCAGCTCTGCTGCCTGTCCATCCTGCCACGGACTGAGTGCACCCTCTGCAAGAAGAGGTTATTGTAAGACTGGCAATCGATGCAGGTGGATGATGACTATGTGGAACATGTCATCACACCATCTATGACAAGACCAGGGAGGAGCAGCTCCAATATATTCACCCACCCATGACCTCCATCATCCTGGAGCACCACAAAGGCAGGTTGCAGGAGTGCCAAGGTGTCCTGTGGGTGGCATCCAGAGCCTGAGTCAGAAGAACCACTTTCAGAACCATGCAATGATCCTCCAGACACTGGAGTTCTGGATCCATCAAGAGATGAAGGTTTGGCAACAGTGTTGGAGGCAATCATGGTGGAGGACACCATCAAAACCATCCCAGATCAACCCAAACTCAACCACAGAGCTGCTGGGCAGGATGCTGGAGATGTCTCTTCAAAACTGCACATTGACATTCATGCAGCAGCATGCAGGTGTCACTGTGTAACACAGCAGCAGAAAGGCCACCTCCTCCACTGCTGTTGCTGAGGGTCTGGGCAGCCACCCCTTGACTCCCATTGCCATCCCTGCAGAGCAAGAGGAGCCCCAGGAGGAGCCAGGTGAAGCTGTCCCCAGGCCTTCCACTTCCAGAGGAAGCACTAAATGCTCTCCTGAGGGGCCACAGTGAACCCCAAAGAGAAGGGAAAGAGAGTTCCAAATCCTCTCTAGTGAACAAGAGGCCAGCATCATGTCAGTGAATTTGGAAGGTGCCTTGGGACATGGCTAAATCAGGAATGGGCCATCAGCTGTGGCATGTGCCAGGCCTCAAAGGCTCCCAGCCCCAACTATCCAAATAAACTCAACACACACAAACTACAGGAAAAGTCTCAGTGTTATTAACAGTGCAGGTGGGACTGCCATCCTCACCCCTTTCTCCCAGGATGAGATATTAATGCTGATGTGTTGGAGTCCAGGATGAGGAGCCTACACCTCAGATTGCCTTGGAGGGTCTGGGACCCTTGCAGAGACCCCAGGAGGATACAGTTTTTGATCTGTGTCCCTGGGGAGGACTTCCAAGACTGATGGAAGCAAAAGCAGCAGAAAAATAATTTGGCTCATAGTTTAGTTAATCATAGAAGTGAAGCTTATAGTTTTAAGTTTTGTAGTATAGATATAAAAAAAACCAAGATGGAGGATTTTGGGTGTTGCCCTGAGTTCTTCTTCTTCTTCTTCTTGCTTCTTGCACTGCAGCAGAGCTGGCACTTGATGATTGGTAGAATAGATTTGAGGTAGAGAAGATGTGTTAGTAATAAGTTAGGATTATTGGTACCAAATTGTAGACAGAAGACGTGCTATTTGTTAATTGGTTATTAGTGTCCTTAAAAACCTGATACAGCCGCCATTTGAGGCGTTCCACAGCCTACTCCTTCTCGCTTTGCGCTTCCACACTTTGCAGCAAATGCTTTTCGCAGCACATGCTCTGGTATGTTAAACCCAGGTTAGGGTGACATGCTGAAGTGTGATAAAGCTCAATAAACAGCAAGAAAAACTGAGAAGCTGCGAGTTTCATTCCTTTATCTGGTACTGGACTTTGATAACAAGAAGAGGTACTCTAGCAAACAACCAACGAGTACCTCGAGACTGATGAGTCCTTCTGCTTGTGTCAGGTAGTGTTCTGTTCTCCTAAAGGCAAGTACTTCCCAGCTCCAGGCCTGCATCTCTGCAGCTGGTTCTGGGACAGGTATTTCCAGATGGGGGTCTTTCCAGGGCCAGCCCATGTCCCACTGCTCATCACCTCAGACCTGGCCTTCTCTTCACCACACCTGCTGTGGTGGCACCCAAATCACTCCTCCTGCCTGGAGTCACAATTTGGTACTGCTCTCTACACCACCCCAGGATTGTCCCCTGTCAAGGCAGGATCCCTAAGAAGTGCAAAGTCCTACCCCTGAGAAGGGACATAACTGCATATGCAGCAGGTGTCCAGATGGTGAGCTGCCTGGGAAAGGTGACAAGGCTGCTGCCCTCAAACCACAGGCTTTCTTACCCCTCTTCTAGATCCAGCCTTAGTGCCAGCATTTATTTTCTGCTTGCAAAGGATCCATCTTTGGCAGGTGTTTGGCAAATGGATGCCAAGTGGTGGAGGACACTGAGCTTGCTTAGTTTGGAGAAAAAGATGCTGAGGGGTGACCTCGTTGCTCTACAGCTTCCTGTCTTTTCTTCAGTCAAGTTTGCTTATACCTATACACCTTATATGTGTAACATATAACTTTCTCTCTGGCACCAGGAAAATGCTTCTTCCCTGAATGAGATGATTCCTGAGCTAGTTCAGAACCATCAGCAAACATCTTGGTGTGGATAAACTCCTCTGACATTGCATTGACAGGAGCTGTAAATACCTGTGCTTGTGTCTGTTGTTTGCAGAGGAAGTTTTCCCATACTGAAGGCAAACAGCATTAGTCAGAGCAGTTGACTGTGCCCACACTGCACTGCCACTGAGACCTGCACACCAAGGGACATATAGTTCATTCAGATCCTAGGAATGGAAAATTTAAGCTCTTCATTGCCGCCTCACTGCTGCTAATGGGCTGCAATGCTCTTCCAGCATTCTCCAAAATACTTGGCCTCCATAATGCAGGAAAAATACAAAACTTGCCTTTCAGCTGCACAACTGCAACATCCAATTCAGCTTGGAGAGAAGAAATCACAACTTTTCCTTTAACAGTGATGAAAGCAATTTAAAGAGCAATTAGTGGATAAATAGCCTTAAAAGTGCTGAGTTCCCTTTTATATTTACTAAGATGATTCAGTAGACAAGCTTAGCAGATATTTTATGTTATATTAATTGTATGAAGTGCAACAGAGTGAAATGGTTTACTCAGTCTTTTTCATGTCTGGTTTCCTTATGTACACAAGTTGTTTCTTCAGCTTTACACGTGACAGGTTAGCAACACTATTTATAGAACCAACAAATTATTTGCCTAATTTGATTAAAAACCCCCACTATATCTATTTGCTGTTGGAATGTGTCTTATTATGTGACTTTACAAGAAGATAAAACCTACAGACAGCATTTTAGCAATGCAGCATGTAAGCAATAATCAAAAAGAAAAGGAGATTTAGTAACATCTGAGAAGTCATCACCACCTTCTACAAAACACAGAAAAAACTGAGCTAGTTGGGAATTAATTTCTAGAGACATGAATCACAATATGTATTCCAGATAAACCATGTATAATAACAATTACAAAAGAGGAAAATGTTACAACTGAGGTAAAATAAAGCTATATCTTATAAAGAAAAAGATCAATACCTTTTTATGAAGCGCATGGAATTCACTATACCTCTTCTCTACAAAATGTTTCCTTCCACTCATCAGCACTTCAATTTTAAAGACCTGAAAATTATAATTAATAAAAAAGAGATTAATGTTACTGGCACAAACAGTTCTGTGACACGGCTGTGAATGCACATTTTACCAGTCACTTTAGTAAGTGGTCCCAAAAAACCCAAGGTGTTTCATGAGGTGTAGAAGTACCAAACTGATTAGTAAGTACAGCTAAATCCTTTATTAACAAGTTTTTTCTACAAACATACAAAAAGACAGCTTAAACCTGAACTATATACTGTACAATAAAAACTAAGCATTAAAATATTTCCTTCCAGAAATATTTAATACGCTTTGAAATAATTTAAAAAAAAATAATGGTAGGAAAAGAAAAAAAATGAGGGTAAAGAAATAGAGTTTAGTTCTTTTCCCCTTCTTATATTACAGCATACTAACACATTCACATGTTTTCAGTAAGAACTGGATAATACAGGCACTATGTTATGCATGGAAAAGAAGAAATGAATGCAAACACTATATGGCAGGTTAATTTCCTCCTAACCTACAAATTCATCTGTGGTCTTAAGTGAGCTGGTGCTACTATCCACACCCTAGGAAAAAATCAAAACAAAATGCAAACATGGCAAACGCTTTTCTTTGTATGATACATGTGACAGCTTTTGTTGCTGTCTCTGGAAGGTTGAAAGGCCAGGAAAAGCAGCTCTCTGGATTCACTAATTAGTAGTCACTAACATGACATTTTTTGAATTCTCAGGTCACCATGTCAGCTCTGAGGGCAAGTGATGAAAAATATTTTGAGGTTCTCAAGAAAACATGGTCTATTAAATGGAGACAAAATCAGCAGAGACATATTACAGAAAAAGTGCCTGGTCTATCTAGGAGTTCTTTGTTTTCTGTTTTTTGAAAATGCTGGAAATAATTATTTCCAGCACAATGAGAAACAATGTTCAGCACAGATGATCACATCAAGATCCAAAACTTATGCCAAATAAAAAGTTCTTTGAAATGAATTTGCAAACAGTGTCTATGCCTGAATACAGAAAAAAGGGTTTTCTGTCACAACAGGCCCAATTAGCATTGATCATACAGAAACTATATTGGATAAACATTTCCTGTTGTCCACTAGAATTTGCCTTTCAAACAGGTCAAAATGCTATGGCTTCCACTGGCTAGCCAAACCACATCAAAAACAGCAAGCATTTTATTTAATCCAGACTGAAATTAAAAAAAATACCTTTGTTTAAATGCAGCATGGATAGGACTGCAGTCATTTCACACTAATGTTTACATTTCCAAAATTAGTTTGGATCACTGTAATAACCTGTGCTACATTCTGCCTCTTTGAACAGGACTATTTCTGTGTCCTAATCGCTGCAAGGAGATGACCTTATTTGGGTGTATTGACTTTTTTTCCTGCTCCTATCTATTTGGACTACTCTGGAAGAACAGCCAGTGGCTATTAAACAATTTTCCTTTACACATGAAAAAACTCCAAGGCACCCTCAGGAATATGTTGAGTAAGTTCAGAGTTGTAAAGAGAATCATATATAAGGGAAAATCAATGTAGTCTTCTTTCTTTCATTGAGACTTAATAACCTAATTATATGAGAGGAAAACATTATTTACATCTCCTATTCTGCACATGAAAGAAACAGTTCTGCAAGGAACAAAATGCTTTGGATTGCACAGGAAAGCCACTGAATTGAAGGAGTTTCAAAGATAACTTCTTGGGAAGATTAAAAAAATATAAAACTGATTAAGTTAGAAGTGACCATGAGTCCTAGTCAAGGTGTTCCAAGAGTTCTGAATTTATCTGATATTAAATATCTAGGAATTACAAGCAACTCATAATACCCACTTGCACCTCAGTCAGCTAAAAGCCACTCACCTCTCTGAGTTTAGCACATCTGTCAGCTGCAGGGTTTGCCAAGCAACTTAGAGAAGTCTAAGGGGCTTCCTGCCTCAGCTATAAGCTTGACACTATTTCATATAACAATATGGCTTTGTGTAAAAGACAGAAAGATACGATAGGTTTCAAGAAAGATAGGATCTCTTCATGGATTGAAAATAGCTACAGGCAAATCTCACACAAATTTAACTGAGTAACTGCAGGCCCTGACAGAAAAACAATGTAAGGAAACTGGTGAACACAGATGAAAGTGCCAAAATAAAGACAGAAGAACTATAGGGCAAAAAATGCAACACTGCTAGGAAATTACTTTTCTTGTAAAAATGTTCATGTTTTATGAACAGATAACTCTGAAAAGACATATGACTTTTTATAAGTGCAGATAGTTAAATGAAAAATGCTAGAATTAATCTTTGAATAAGACAAGCAAAATACTTTTCCCATAGTTATTGAAATACCAGAAATTACACTTAGCTGAAAGATTTGCAGTTCATCCTGACTAAAACACGAGGGACCATAGATATGATGACACCAATTAGAAAACTCTGTGAGTACTCTGAAATTAGAAATATCTTACTGTTCTTCATCGCTGCCACAATAGTTATCAACCATGTTTGCACACAGCCAGAAGACAATTATCCATTAAAAGCATTCTTCCAAACAAACTTTAACACACATAAATGATGTATAGGGTAAAAAAAAAATCTCTGGATTGAATATCAGTGAATAATGCTGATCATTTGCAAGCAGAACTGCAGATCTGCCACCGCAATTCATAACCATCAAACCTGTGAAGGAAACATCAAAAAGAATTCCCAAGGTTTTTAATAAAAGAGTAAAAACGTTCAGATCCCAGTAACAGCAGTTTTATATATATTTTTTTTCCCTTTTTTACTTTGCTCCAATTGTATGGATTACTTTCAGATCCTGGAAACCATTTTCATTTCTTATTGTTAGCTGATATGCCTAATTTTGCCATTTGCCTGAATCTATCTGTTTCTGATCATTAGCAAACCTCTAACTGAATGATCCTTCTTCACTATTTTTAAGAAGAATACATACATTTCTCTTCTTGCTGCAGAAACTGGACAGTACTACACAGTAACTAAACTGAATGATATATGGAAAAACAATTGGTACTGTATAATTATGTATTTTGAAGACAGAAAGCACAAATGGAAGAGAACAGGAACTAATAAAATGTACAAGAACTGCCCTGGTGCCCAATGACGTTATTATAAGTGCCCATCAAGAACTATGTGGTGAGTAACATTGACACTACCTCTCTTTAGTTCCTACCTATGTCACATGCCTACACTGGATACAAAAGGACATCTTTGATAATTTGATGCAAAAACACGCAGCTCCAGTAACATAGTCTCAAAAACTCTGAGAATCAGTTTAACAAAAAAAAAAAAAAGACAAGAATGACAAACATGACCATGAGTAGGGACAAAAACTAATGAGCATAGTAACATCTCAACTTGATTTTCTATTCATTCTATTCTTACATTCACTTATAGAAATTACACAGTTTATTATGGTAAGTTAATACTATCATACTGTGTATATTTATAGATGGAAAAATGAATTGCAAAACTTCCCAAAAATTACAGTTGAGAAAGAGATTTGGGGTAGCCTTGTTTAGAATAAGGAGATAACAGAAGTAGAAAAAGAGAAATGTACAAAAACCAGATAACATTCACCAGGAAAGAAAACCCCACAAAATTCTAGTGTTGTGCTTTTATTTCTCAAGACCAAGCTTATCGACCCTAATTCTATTTAATATATTACTTACAGAAATAACAATACAGAAATAAATACATTCCTTCAGAGGCTTCAGTACACTTGACAGACTTTTGTCCGAGGAACAGCTAATGCATTCAAAGTGTCAAGAAAACTCAACCTTAAACCTTTGTCATGGTTGTATGGAAGGAATTCCAGACCAAATGAAATGACAGCTACGGTCCATGAAACACTAATAGGATTTCCACGTGTTTAGTGTCTCATTATTGTTCAGACAATGGCACATTTTCTGTCTCAGCTGTGCTACTAGAACAAGAGTGCAAAAAATAATAGAGACCAAAAGACACCTTTAAGCCTATTTCCATCCTACTGATCCAGGGGAAAACAATATTCTACACAATTAGTAAGAGCATGTGGGTGGGAGTGGTAGTAGTAACTGGAGCTGCATGTAGCTGCAGCAGCAATTCGGTATCTTACGGGTGTAAGTGCCTTATGGCAATGATCCATATTTCTGAATGCCCTCCACAGCAGAGGCAGAGATGGGGACAGTATTCAGAGCCAACCCAAACTTTGGAACAGCCTTGATAAAACTGAACCTCACTATCCTTCAAAGGAAAACAACTTACTCTGACTTCATCTTATGAAAAGTGGGGCAGCAAAAGTCAGTTCTGCAGCAGTCACAGCGCACAGAGACAAGCTGACATGGGTCACAGAGGCATGAGGCAAGGGAAATCTCTCTTTTGCTCTCCAGCCATATTCTCCCCAGTTTTAGTCCTTCTTTCTCTAGCACCCAGTATTTACTTTGGGTTAGCCCCATCCATGTCAGCAGCTGAGACTTAAGACCTTCTGTTTCTTAATTAGGTTGCTTATAGCAACATCTTTTCTGTAGAAATTGCTCTTCCCACTCTACATAAGCCACCCTCACATGAGCTCCTGCATGGTCCGCCTGTAAGGAACAGGGCGGGGCCTCTTTCTGCTGCAGAACTGGGAAAGAGGTTGGGACACAGTAAAAAAGGAAGCAGTGTAGGCCTGAAGAGACCAGTTTGCTCCATTTGGTTTTGCTAGGGCCTTAAGAAGATACAGAAGTGTCTGTAAGAGGCAGTAAAGGAGAAGAAGAGAATGTCTGAGAGGAATCAAGAATGTTGGGAGGGAGGATGAACAGAGACAGAGCTCAGAGTCATCCATCCTTCCTAGTACAATCCTCACACACGCTGTAACGTTTTTGCTGAGAGCCACGAGAGCAGGCAGAAAGCCAGAGCTGCAGATGGGCAGCTCAGTCAGAGCAGACAGCAGGCAAGGGACCCAGAGTCTCCTCCACCTCCTGCTAACCTGGGGCAGCTGCTTCTTGTGCCTGCGCTTTGACCTCCAGTGGTACAGCTCTGCTCAACACCGTGTTTCACTTTTACTGAGGGGCCCCACGGGGATTCAGATTCATTATGTTACCCATCACAAGGCGTGCCTATCTCACCCAAAGTCAGCTCAAAAGTTGGGTTAGACGCACAAACAGCCCCTTCCTTCCACCTCAAGCGCTGTGATGTCTGTTACATGAAATCAGACTTAAGTCACATGCACAATGTACAATATTAAGTTACAGGACAAGGAAAAAAGTATGTATTTTTATTGACCATGGAAATCAAAGCTTGGTATTATGCAATTACGATATTGCTTTGTTCAGAGTCTGTGAGGGAGGAAGACCATGACAGAGACGTGAAATGTTCACTACAGGATTTCCAGAGAGTATTCCCAACAGCTGTAGCCTGTGTGAAGCAGTTACCTGACCCATCCTGGCCTGAAAAAGCAGCTTACTATTTTTATAATACAAAAAATAGGTTTTCTAGTGTGACATAAACCCATTCAGAAGACAAGTATGTCATTTCACTGACTCTTTCTGCTAAATTGCATGTTACTCAAATCTAACTTGGGCTTTCACTGATTAAAAAAAAAAAAAAAAAAGGAAGAAAAAAAGTGTACCTAAGAACAATCATATGTTCTTACACATTCTTATAAACGTGGCTCCTAATTCAAATGCCTCCTTACTAATTCATGTAACCTTCAGCCATTCATTTACTGAAAAAATTTTCTCTTCCCTAACATTACCAGTGTTACTGGTACCAGTATCTACCAATATCAGATTACAGTCTCTTCAGGAACCTTTCAGCACACAGTTTGTCTTTTCCATCAATAATACAAAATAACTAAGGATGCTCCCTCTCCTATTCTCTTCTGCAGTATGGGGCTTTCCCAGTCACAAAATGGCACAGTGTTAGTAGGAATTATGCACAAAAGGCATCCATAGAATTCAGGAATATTCTTTCTGAAGATGGCCTTTTAGAAGTGTATGTCATGTTTCTTAGGTTACAGAGAATAGGTAGTAAAACAATTTATACTGCAACCCAGTTTTGTAATTCTTACAAGACAGGAAGCTTAAGGAAGGCTTCTATGGAGCTGTCACTGTTGAACGAAAGAGCAGCTGACATGTAAGAGTAAGTAGTTTTCTGATTTTTTCAACTCTCTTTAAACCAATCTTTTCCAAACACATGGTTCATAAAATCCCATAGGAACTTCTCTGTCATTTCCTGAAAAATAACTTACTTGGTTTTCCAAGCTAAAAAGCCTCTCCCTTGCCAGTGATACACTGGCTATGGAAATCTAATTTGTAACCAAACCAAGATACTACAAGATCTGGCTTTGTTTGCATATTTTTCTTTAGTGGCCCTGCAGAGGAGAACTCTAACACCGATGACAGCCTTTTAAAATCTCATTGTCACTGTGGTCACCTATTTGGCTAAATTCCTTACAATCAAACTTAAGGAAAAATGTGTTTATCTTACACTGAAAAAGGAAAAAATTATAACTCATGCTAAAGCCTATAGCTACACAGACAAAAAAAACCCATTGCCTGATCTACTCTATTTGTTCATCTGGATCATCTCAATGTCTCTTAACAGAAATGTTCTAGTAATAAAACAACCCATGAGGCTTTTGATGGAAAATATGAGCTTTCCAACAGAAATGGTACACTGGGATAAAATACTAGAATACTGCAAAAAATAACTGATGGCAAATGTCTATTTACAAGAAACAGATTAATTCTAAGTCGGATAAAGTATAAGGAATTTTCTATTTTGTCATAAAAATCTTTGCAATTTTATCTGGAGAGTCTGTAACAAGTCCTCTCACTTTCCCAGGCAGGATGCAATTCCTAACCACAATGAAAGTGCCCTAATATTGCAGCCAACTAGCTGCAAGAAGCTCCTTTTTGTGAGAGGTCAGACATAAGACTAATTTTTTTTCTAGAAACTCTATGTTACTTCACTTGCACTTGTACTCCAAAGCATGGATGTTTTGTTTACAAACAAAAATGTAAATGGTGTCAAAGAACACGTAAAAAATTATACAAGCAGCAGGGTGATGAGCATTTCAAAGGACCTGAACTTCTACTGTCTCATTTTCTATGTTATGTCTAACACGGCATAAGAATTTAGCCTATTCCTTTGCCAGTGACTAACAAAACACATATGAACACGAAAACACAACAGTATTTAGTCAAGACACCACATACACAAGTTATTAAAATCAGCTCCACATCCTTCATGGTGATTAAATACCAGGGGAAATAATGTATGCCTATCTTGCATCATTTCTTACTGGAGTCTCTGCAGTAACCCATCTGAAAAGCCTCTGCTCCTCTTCACCTGTCCACATAAGTAGTTCATCCAAATAAATTTTTAAGAGCCGTAGTCAAAGGTGGTTGTTTTTTAAATGTCTGTGCAGCTTAGCAAAGATTCTTCATATATTACATTTAAATATTGGGATTACCCTGTCTTCAGCTGCAAAATGGAGTATTCAAATGCTATTCTGTTAATAACGAAGATGACCAGTCAGGATCCCTGTAGCATTTTCAGCACTTTCTTTCAAGGAGTTAAATCATTAAGCTTTCACTAAATTGGCATTGGTCAGCCTTCCAAAACGGAAACATCATTACCTCTGCTATTGCCTGCCATCTATGTTATTCTTGCATTCAATTGACAATATTTCAGACATCAGCACTTGTTACTGGAAAGAAGAGTCAACACATCAATTTACCAAAGAATGCCATCCTGCTCATCCAAAAGTTTCCCTTGCCAGGTCAATCTCCTTCAAATGGTAATTCAAAATGGAACAAAGAAATAAGCTCAAATAGATACAAGGCAGTTTCATTTCTTACTGGATTAAGCCTGCTGTGACTGAGACAAGACCTTAGCAGATTACCAGGATGTGGTTATCGATGTATCCAGCTGCAGAAAACCAGATGGTTCCTCATGTGCAACAAAGGCAGAGAGAATGGAACCAATAAACTCTATTCAACTACTGAAGAAAATGCAACAGCAGCTGCCACAAAAAAAAAAAAAAAATCTTGTACTAAAATTAAGATCTAAATTTTTAAGATCCAGAATTTACATACTGTGACTAATAGACCACTTATATTGTAGTTGGCTTGGTGGGGACAGTGAACATAGATACTCCTGAGCCAGATTTAAACTAGCTCAGGTACTGGAGGCAGCATTAACAGGAGCAGTAGCATGGGCAGCACACACTACAAAACGCATGGAAAAGTTTGGACAAAGCTCAGTGCCAAGAGGGCTAGCCTGGCTTTATCCCAGGTATGTGGGAACTGCACTTAGCAAGGTGCAAGCATCAGCAAAAGGGAGCATGGTGAGTGTGAAGTTCAGAGAAGGGCTCAGATTTGACTCAAACATAAGGGAATAACACAGGGAGGAGAGAAAAATATTTTCTAATCTGCTTTCCTAGAGTTACAGTATAAAACACAGCAGCAAGTAGAACTACAGCAAGTATGTGAACCACAGACACTTCAGGCAGAGAACTATATTGGCATCAGTGGAAGAGCTGAGGCAGCACAGAGTGTGAGTCAAACAGCCATGTCTGAGAAAAGGTAACATCTAAACTACTTACGGAGACTACATCCAGTACAATTATGCCAACACATTCTGTAGCTTCAAAGGCAGCAGAAATACTAAAACAAACCAACATCCAGTATAATATAAAGTATCCTATTAGCAATTTTGCAATAGAAGATTGAGTAACCTATCAGAGAACACTGGTTGTACAATTATATATTTATCATTTCAAAGACATGAAAAGTGATTGAGTGAGAATTATGTTATTTTACAACTGGTCTTTCAATCACTTGGAAGATGGTGAGGAAAACATCAAGTAATTACATGCCTGCACATGTATTCAGCCAGATAAGATATTATGCATCAAAAACATTTCAGAGAGATTTTAAACAAGTTATAAATGGAGTCTGATGCTGGAAACATGGAAATTAAAGCATGCATACTGCAAACAAAGCAACATGATTGCAAACTGTGCTAAATGATTTAAATGTTGCTTGCTGCTTGATCTGAACATAAGACAATGTGCCAATCTCTTCAAATGTTAACTAGAAGCATCAGTCAACTAATACTGTTCACAGGTCTAAAAATCCATGACTGCCTTTTCCTCAATGAAGAAAAAAATGAAAGACACAGCCAAGCACAGACTACAAAAGAACTCACTTGACCTGAACACTTCAATAATAAAAGCTAGTAGATTCCTAAACACAGCACTATGAGGAAACATTCTCCAATCATTTTAGCTGAAATTTGAGTCACATTTCATGTCCTGGGTTTTTGGGTGTAAAAGAAATACTCATTTATTTTACTAGAAAATTCTTGATGTTGATCACCTGCAGATACCAAGCAAGATCCCTATTTAAATACATACAGATTTAAACTCCTAAATTCAGTTGGACAAATTAACAAATACTATCCAGAAAAAAATTACAGATACCAATAAGAAACCTTACAGGTACAACGTGATACTGTAACAGATATCACTCCTTCTCTTATTCTGAGGTTTCAATTTTTCTTTTTGCTTTATTATGAACTTAGTTAAAACTTCACTCCCCAATGCAAATCTCATAAAATCTTTGTATTTTCCTAGTTCTCACCTTTTGTACTGAAAACTATTGCTATTTTTATTCACATAAAACACTGCCATAAATAACTTTTTTCAAATACTTTTTCTGTTACAGAGGCTCTATTACTGTGGAGCTCCAGTGCCTCCCTGCAGAAGGAATGCAAACTGCTCAGTTTACTTTTAAGTTCTTAGTAGCAGCAAAAGTTGATTCTCCTACATATTTTAAGTGTCACTTCTCTATTTACAGGGCAGAAAAAATGCAACTTACCCTATCCTACACGCGACTGAGGTATCACATTATCTCCAACTGCCTCAGCAAGCAACTGCTCATCTTTCTGAACAGCCTCTGTCCCTGCTTACATTTTCTTTTACATTCTTTTACATATGTTTTTCACATACAAGAAATCTAAAAGGGTAATGAAGGGGGACATTCACCTTGCAACAACTAATTCCTCACCTTCATGCTGCAGCTCAGACACACTACTGTTATTTTTTATTAAAATCCCAATAACATTTGAAGAGGACCTGAGATGGAGGTAATTTAATAAAATGCATTATAGGAGTCAGTGGCAGTGCCA
>WEIV01018026.1:0-21539 GCA_013390005.1 Calyptomena viridis
AATGTAATTAATACAGGTATTTTACTTTCCTTCGAGCCCCATGACTGCTGTCAAGGAGTGCTTCTGATGTATAATTACTTTAGTGACCCAGAAAATAAATGCCAGTTCCGGTAATGTGATAATCTATGTATCAAATCTCTTGTTTATCCTAACAGCATTGTATTGCATTAGCATGGTAAAATACGTTTTTAGTACAATATTAGTGGTAAGATTTACAAATAAAATCCCTTTTTCAAGGAGTGCAGAAATCGGATAAATGGGATTGAATGTTGATACGTTATACTTTACCTTATATGGTTGCCAGAAGCCCTCTCCGCTGCTTTCTCACTCACCCTCCTTAACAGGACAGCATGAGGAAATAAGATGGGAAAGTTCATTGCCTGAGGTAAAGGCAGTTTAACCAGAAAAGCAAAAGCTGCACATGGAAACAAACCAAAAATAGGAATTTATTCACTCCTTCCCATTATTAGGCAGATGTCCATCCACTCCCTGGAAAACAAGGCGCCAGTTCATATAGTGGTTGCTTTGGAAGACCAGCAGCATAACAACAAATGTCACCCCTTGCTACTTCTTTCCCCCAGATTTTATTTTTGAGCAGAACATCACATGGTACAAGGTATTCCTTCAGACAGTTGAGGCAACTGTCCCAGCTCTGTCTCCTCATAAATTCTTGCCCAGCCTACCAGCCTTTGGTTGTAGCTGGGGGCTGTTGAGAGAAGGCTTTGATGTTGTTCAAGCACTGCTGTGCAGTAGCCAAAACACCAGTGTGCTTTCAATACTGGTCTAAGCACAAGTGCAAAGCCCAGCGCTATAAGGGCTGCTGGGAGAAAAATAGTCCATCCCAGCCAGACATTGTACATACATACTCTTCCTTTTTCATTTGTCCTACATTTTAAGCATCTACTCAGATGGAGTTTGATTTGGAATATGTTTTTTTTTCAGTGTATGTAATTTTGTGTAGTGTATTTGAAAAATTGTGTTTTAAAATAGGTCATAAATATAATTTACAGATGTGCAAGGTATTAAGACTTTGGGGATTACTGAAAGATGCATGATATCAAGGGTAAAATGAAAAATCCTACTTTATCAAATAAATTACATTCAGAAGTATACACAACCAAGAAGTCTCAAATTACCATCCCTTTTCCAGTTGAAGGAACAACTTTTCTCAAAAAGTAGAGTACTTACGACATGACTTTATTCTGCTTAAGGTATGCTTATGTCAGCAGGATGCGTATGTACCTGGTATTGAGAAATTAACTTTGCAGTAACGTTTGAATATACTTAAAGGATTGACAGAGAGAAACGGCAAATTATATACTTTCTAGTGTTACACAAGAAGATGTCTGTGGAATCCTAACTGATTCTGTGAACATAATATTCTGTTATTCAGGGCTAAAACTTGTCAATTTTTTCTTCCATTGCTACAGCAGACTTCTTCTTCTACATTATTACTAATGCATTCACTTCTCCATGACAATCTGAAAATTAATTTAGAAAATTCAGCTATACTTATTGCACATTCTTTGTGCCACCTACTGCTTTTCCTGTCACAAGCATGTTGAGAACAAAGTTTTGTTTCATTCCATTTCCACCATTTGAAAAACAAGAAAGAAGATATGAAATTCAGCTGAAGTAACAAGGATAACTAAATGCAGCTTAGAATGCTGGACACATTGTTCATGTTTTAACGCTTAAGTAGATATATGAATGTAAATTCCTGCTTTACACAGCTGGAACAGCTTTTTTGATTTTAAACATGCTGGAAAGACAGAGAGCTGTTTTAAAAAAAGGAGAGACTAGTATAGAAATAAAAAATATTGTAAATTTTTGCACAAACATTAGAAAACAGAAGAAAAGAACATGAATATGCAGCTTCTGTTGTAAGTTGGAAGAGAAGGCACATTTACTACTTGAAATCAGATGTTTTCTGAAAAAACATACAGCATAAAGATGAAACTACTAATCCTCCATCTAGTTATTCTAGTCTTAATATACAGTCATTAAATCTGGAGATGAAGATTCATTGGTGCATATATATATATATATATATGCATACCCTTAAAATCAAAGTACTTTGAAAAAGAATAAGTGTTAAATGAAGTGAATTTATAACAAATAAAGTAAAGTTTAACAGAAGGTTAAACAACTTTTTTATTCATAAAATAAAATAAAAATTCAGTCCTCTTGTGAGTAAAACTGGATCATTATATGTAGAAGATATGTCACAGGGCAGCTAGAGGAGCACAGTAAAAGAGATAGGCTGAAAAAAACCCAAATACTTCTTGGATTTTTTTCCCTCTAAGTACAGAAAAATGAAAAAGCAGTTCAATGAGTCAGGAATGGCAAACTTTTGTTCATATGTTAGACACTACCTGGCAGCATGGAAAAGAATCCAAATCTCTCCATGAAACTTCAGTACCAGAGTATTATTGCTGGTTCTGACTATGAGCCTTTTCCTTAAAAGAACCTTTTAGTGTGGGATCAAATGACCAGCCACAGTTGTACCAACAATTATTTTTTAGATTATATCTGTAGCAGATAGATTTCACAACATTCACTTTCTTAGAAACCTAGAGGATAATATATGACTATTGGGGAGGAAAGTTTTTGCTTATTAGAGCAATGAGTCAAAGCAGAGCTTTTTTTCTAGTGAAGTTGGATCTCAAATGTGAAGTAGAAGAGAACCTCGTAAGCGCAAAACTCCATAGCTTTAAGTAGAAGATGGCAGAGTCCATTGCAATTTACAAAAAGAGTTCAAGCCCTTCCTGGAGGAAAGATCCCCTTGAGTAAGTACAGGAAACTCCATATTCCATTCTCCATCTCACTTCTGGTTAGTTGAGCAATTCTTCTTGTTAAATGATGGCACAGCCTCATTGTATCTGGAACCTCACTGTCTTTTCACCTGAGCCACAGCATGATTTGTGCTTAGGAAACTCCAGCTAGTACAGAGCAGTGTGCAATGTTTCCTCAGAAACAGTATATTGGGAGCAATTGTTTAATGTCTGCATTGTTTTCCTGTAGGATGATTCCCAACACAATTCAAAGACATTGTCTTTTTTCTTCTAGTTGTCTCCATTGCCCAAGTACAAGACATTCAAAAGACTATGTGAAACACCAGAGTGAAAATCACAGATGAAAGTTTAATGCTTTTGCCTTTTGTGGAATATCCTGGCATGCAAGAAAGATGAAGTTCCTCTAAACCTAATTGTCAGGTGGTTTATTATTATGTTCTCGTAAAAATGCCCGTAGTAATTGCTTCTTGTTATCAAAGTCCGGTACCAGATAAAGGAATGAAACTCGCAGCTTCTCAGTTTTTCTTGCTGTTTATTAAGCTTTATCACANAGGGACACAGATCAAAAACTGTATCCTCCTGGGGTCTCTGCGAGGGTCCCAGACCCTCCAGGGCAATCCAAGATGTAGTCCCGATATCCTGGACTCCGACAGTTTATCACCATGAAGGATGTGCAAGGGACCTCAGGATCATGACAGCCTTTCTTTCCCAGCCACTTTCTGGGCCATATTGCAGAACAGGTTAGTTTGGGTTTTGTTCATCTGAGTTATTTGTAACTGTCCTTTCAAATGTGTGTTTGTGTGAGTGTGTCTGTAAAAATTAGGTTAGAAGGAGGTTCATCTCTAAATTTATTAAATAAAAATCAAGCTAATCTGAAATACTTGCTCTTTGATCCAAAAACATCTTTCTCCTTTAAAAACATCTAGAATATTAAAATATTCTTATTTGTTTCACAGATTCTACTACTGCTCTGCCTTTTATGTTGTATATACATACTGTTTAACAGAACAACTCCATCAATACTTTTGTGCTGACTGTTCTTTAGCTATAGTTACAGCCATGCCTGTTCTTTCACATGAGAAGAGTTTGAGTATACCCTAACTCCGAAGTGATCCAAAGCACGTCTTGGGATTGTAGAGAAATTGAAAAGACCTAACTAAAGAATTGTCCTCATAAATAAAAGTAAGGCACAGAATTTAGCCGGAAAATGCTGAGGACATTTTGTGTGAAATATGCTGAAAGTAATAGACATTTCACATTGTTGTGAGAAATCAAAAGAGGTTTCAGATGCTTTTGAATATCAATCAGAAGAGCACAAAGGACTGCAGCTCACATGTACTCTATTTTAAACCAAAATAATATTCAGATTTTTTTCTATAAACATGTACTCTCAGCTGCATGCTAGCTAAGTCAAATACAAGTTTTTTAGAGGTATGTAGCATGAAAACAACACAGAAAAAAATTATACAATGTAATGCTATTAAAATGCAGAAAGTAGTCAGCCAGATTTACTGAGTAAAATCCTGGCTCCATTTCAGACTTGGGACTTTTGTCAGAAATTTTAATATGGCGAGGATTTCACTTTTTGCATTCTATGATAGAAGAAAAAGGGAAATAACATCAAATACACAGAAAGAAGGGAAAGAAAATTCATACTTATATTCAGCTGACATGTAAATTCACATAGCTAAAGATTTATTGTATAATGACAACTACTATTGTTTGTCAATGTGATTTAAAATTTTAATGAAGCTTTAAATTTATATCTATTTTATTGTATTTTACACCTGTATTGAGGTGGGAAAATCAAGGCACACTGAGGTTGCTGACTTTCTATGTTAGAAGTTTGTTTCAAGAATGATGTGAGAGACTGAAAATTGAAAAAGGATAAATACTGAAGAGAAATGTAGCAGGAATTCTGACAACTACCCTTTTTATTCAAGAATGCCATTGCTAAGGAGTGCCTGTGTGTATGTGAAGACAGTATCATACTCAGTAATTTTTTTCTGTGTGGATGGCTATTTGTGCTTGAGGGCAATTCTATCAAGCCCTGGATAGTTATTTATTTACATAATAACCAGTGTAGCCAGTCACTAGTGGTGGTCCGCAGGCATCAGTGCTGGGCCCAGTCCTGTTTAATATCTTTATTGATGAACTGGATGAGAAGACTGAGTCAACCATCAGCAAATTTGCAGATAACACTAGGCTGGGAGGAAGTGTCAGTCTACTGGAGGACTGGAGGGTTCTGCAGAAGGACCTGGACAGGCTGGATAGATGGGCTGAATCTAATAGCATGAGGTTCAACAAGACCAAGTGCTGGGTCCTGCACTTTGGCCACAACCCCCTGCAGCGCTGCAGGCTGGGGACAGAGTGGCTGGAGAGTAGCCAGGCAGAAAGGGACCTGGGGGTACTGGTTGACAGGAAACTGAACAAGAGCCAGCAGTGTGCTCAGGTGGCCAAGAAGGCCAATGGCATCCTGGCCTGTATCAGGAATAGTGTGGCCAGTTGGACCAGGGAAGTGATTTTTCCCCTGTACTCGGCACTGGTGAGGCCTCACCTCGAGTGCTTGTGTCCAGTTCTGGGCCCCTCAATTTAGAAAAGATGTTGAGGTGCTGGAGCATGTCCGAAGAAGGGCAACAAGGCTGGTGAAGGGACTGGAACACAAGCCCTACGAGGAGAGGCTGGGGGAGCTGGGGTTGTTTAGCCTGGAGAAGAGCATGCTCAGGGGTGACTCTCTACAACTGCCTGAAAGGAGGTTGTAGGCAGGTGGGGGTCAGTCTCTTCTCCCAGATGATCAGAAATGGGACAAGAGAGCACAGTCTTAAACTGCATCAAGGGAAGTTTAGATTGGACGTCAGGAGAAAGTTCTTTACAGAGAAAGTGATTGGACATTGGAATGGGCTGCCCAGGGATGTGGTAGAGTCACTGTCTCTGGAGGTATTTAAGAAGGGATTGGATGTGGCACTGAGTGCCATGGTCTAGTTGACAAGATGGTGTTAGGTAAAAGATTGGATCTCAGAGGTCGTTTCCAAACTGATTCTATGATAATCTGCCCACTATAAGACTTTTCTTTTCAAGGTAAATAAAGTGCCTTGCTCTCTCTGCATGACTTGGAGATGGCCACTATTTTACTAGCTGCAGGACGATGACAGCATAAGCAAAACACATTTTTTTCCTTGATACACTCTTCCTTCAGATTCTTATTTCCCCAAGAGTTTGCATTTTTTAATGTGCTCTTGTTTTGACAGTGTGCAATTATCCTTCAAGATAAAGACCTCAGAGAAGATTGATTTATTTGATTCATGATGTTTCAATGGTCCTTAAAAATGTTGTTTGCCTTTGGGAGAGAAAAGAATTTGGATTCCTGGAACAATTCCAGGGAATTATTAGAAAAAAAGGGAGCCACATGCACTGTCTTGTGAGGAAAGAGCTACAAACTAAGTGGAGCTTAGTTTCAGGGGAGCTGAAATTCTGAAGACCATACATAATTCCTGTACACCCCAATGGTTTGTTTGGTTAGTTGGTTGTTTTTGAGATTGGTTGATTCATGGGTGACAATACTGATAATTGCATATTGACCACAGTGGAGGTGGCTTTCTGTTGATGTGAGCCAAGGAAGTTTTTCATGGACAAGAAACTGGCCACTCTAGTTTGGAAATGGTTCCAGGACAAATGCATTTAGATTAGTGGAAATATGGAAACCTTGCCTCTAAACAGAGGATTCGAATTAGTCACAGTCTGAAAAATTGGGCTTTTGATGGAAACAGGATTAGAGTTGTAGGCCCATGCTTCAGGTTAATTTTGGCCTGGGCATGTGTAGAAGTGAGGCTGTGACTAGACATGGCCTGATTCTTGTAATTGGACAAGGAGAAACTGATCTCTAGGTCATTGGGTGATTAATGTAAACAATATAGGGTCTTATATACCTGTAACTGTGTAGGAAAGAAGAAGGCAGACATCCTATAGACTTCTTAGAGAGCAGATCCTCTGCCTGGCTGTGAGACATCTGGCCAGGCAGAGAAACATGTCGAGGCCCTGTCAGACATCATTGTCAGCAGTTTGGGACCGCAAACCTACAACATGGACAAACCCGTAGTAGCCACCTTTATCAGAAGTTGCACTAGCTGGCAGAATTTGGAAACTGATACCTGCCTACATTTTCAAGGTAAGTAAACATTTGCCTTGAAGTTTTCAGCGAAAATATATAGAATGTAATCCATTTCAAAACATTTTGGTGTAAATGGACCACATCAGTACTTGCTCAGAAACTGAAAATATACAGTGATCCTAAGCACGGTATAATCCATTTTGACAGAAGTGGCTGGTCAGATATTCAAGTCTTCACAAGTTTTGAGGAAAATGATGTCCAAGACTGAAGACACAGTAAGGTATCTTTAATAAAAAGTTAACTATTTACAAATACTGACTAAAGTCTCTTTCCCTGAATATGAGAGAAAGTAAGTGCTCTGAGGAGGTTACTTACTGGCTGATCTGATCAGTCTTGGAAGCTTTTTGCTCAAGGTTCTGTTTACTCTGGGTCTGTGACCATTGGTCAGTAAAACTCAAAACTACATATTTCTAGCTCTGAATAGATTTGTACTGGATATTTCTGGGGGATGGGAAACTGATTCTGTTTGAGACCTCTTGTAGTTTCAACTTAAACCATATCATTACACAAACGCAAAGATTTGAGATCATGGTCTCACATGTAGAAACATTTGTTCTATCTCTCCATCTCTCATGTTTTGCCTTTGTTTTGTTTTCCCTTTATGTTTTTCATTTGTTTTTTTCTCTTTGTGATTTTATTTTGACTAAAATGTTTCACCCATTCACACAAAATTGAATAAAAATCAATAGGTCATAGAATCAGGAGGAATGGAACTTAGACTGATGTGACAGAAACAAAATTACTGCATAAATTCATGATACAGAACTGATGGTACTTCACTGTACTGAAAGTACAAATAAAATCTCTCTCTACTTAAAAAAAAATACAAAAACATTAGAAACAAAATCCATAGTATTTTATACCCCTAAACGTCAACATTTTTTCTCTTTATTGGTAAAAAAGGGGAAAAAGAAAATAAGCTTTTAAGTACTTCAAATTAATCTAATGAAAAAAACCCAAAACAAAAGCACAAAACACAAAAGCAGCATTGTTTTGTTACCACTTAAAAGAATTGCATCAGATGAATGGGTGTGTAGCTTCATTTACACCTGCAGATAATCAGAAGCTCTGACTGAAGTTTCTGTGATTGTCAGAACAGAAGAAAACTTGGGTTGTTGAAAATTCTTTGTCTTTATTGTAGTGTAGCCTTCTTATGTGGGCCAAGGATCACTAGTAAATTATTTATGCAGTTTTCAATCATAGCTTTCACAAAATTTTTGGAAATTTATTTTTTTAAACATAAATAATAGTTTAACTTGAATAAGCCACCGGGTCCAAAACTTGTTTGGGGTAACCAGACAGAGGGATGGGTGTATAAAAAAGCATACAGAATAGTTGCAGAATTGTAGTTTCCACAGATAATCATTATTAAAAAAAAAATCAACTCAGGTGTTCTCTTTTTTTACCTATGGAAAAAATTCATCTTACCTTAAAAAACCCCCACATCTTCAAGAAATATTCCACTGAAAAAGGGCTCTTACTTGCCGCTATTGAGGCGGACAAAGCGACACAAAGTCACCTCTCTTGAGGAAAATGAAGAACTGGTTTATTCCAACTGCATCCTCCCTATCTCCCGGGTGGACAAGAATAGCTTATCAGGGGTACACAGGAATGCTGTCAAGGTCAGGAGTGTCTTCTAGGTTGATAGCAGACCAGCTGCTATCCCTGACACTTACTGGAGTTCTTAGACTTGATATGGGGACAAAATAAACTCAAGAAATGAGTTTATGCATTGTATTTGGTTGTCATGAAATGACAATTAATTGATTGTGTTCAAACATATTTCCTAGCAATATAGATTGGGGAGTTCTTCTTTAGGTAAAAATAGATCTTTGGCTTGAGAAACAGGAGATTACTCTTTACACCTAATGCTGCTCTTATATCTCTGTTCAAAAGATTTGTCACTTGCATTTTTTGTAGCTGATATCATCTGGAGCAGCTTTCTCAAGCTTTTTCTAAGAAGCTGTTGGTGTGTAGATAGAAATATAGAAACACTTTTAAATGTGGCAGACTAGTATCTTTTCTGAAACAATAGAGATTGCGACAATGATAAACTTGAGGCCAAACTTAAGGGGGCTTAAAATGGTGAGAGTCAGGTCACATCCTTATTTTTCAAAATTAACACTGAATTTGAGAAGAAGTATTAGTCCACCGGGGTTTAATTTTGAACTACTCGTGAGAAACTTATACAATCCTAGAATCACAGAAAATCTCAAGTTAGAATAGACCCATGAACGCGTATGGAGTCCAACTCCATACACGTTGCAGGGCTACCTGAGGCAGCTTTGTTCCATTTCCTCTTGTCCTATTACTTGTCAGCAGAGAGGAGAGATCTGCACACCTCTTTCCACTGCCCCCCTTGAGGAAGCTGTAGACTGTGATGGGGACACCCCTCAGCCTTCTCTTCTCCATACTGAACAAACTAAGTGACCTCAGCCAGTCCTTATAAGTCTTGCCCTTGAGACCTTCCACCATCTTAGTCACCCTCCTCTATACTCTCTAATAGTTTTGTATCTTTCTTATATTGCAGTGCCTAAAACTGCCACAACATTCAAGGTGAGGCTGCACCAGTGCAGAGCAGAGTGGGAGTACAACCTCTCTCAACTGGCTGGTGATGCTTTGCCTGATGCTCCCCAGGACACGGTTGGCTCTCCTGGTTACCAGGGCACTGCTGACTTTGAAGAGAAGAGACAGGGACTGATGTCTACTCTGTGGTGACTGGTGACAGAACCTGAGGGAATGGCCTGAAGTTGTGTCAAGGGACGTTTAGGTTGGATATTAGAAAGAGGTTCTTTACCCAGAGAGTGGTTGGGTGCTGGAACAGGCTCCTCAGGGAAGTGGTCACAGCACCAAGCCTGAGTTCAAGAAGCATTTGGACAATATTCTCAGGTACATGGTGTGACTCTTAAGAATGGATGCAGGGCTAGGACTTGGACTTGATGATCCTTGTAGGTCCCTTCCAACGCAGCATATTCTGTGATTCTGTGACTCATATTCAATTTGCCATCAGCCCAAACCTGTGATCTCTTTCTGCAAGGCAGCTCTCCAGTCTCTAATCTGCCAGTTTGTATGTATAAACAGGATTACCCTGTCCTAGGGAAAGAATCTGGCACTAACTTCTGTTAAATTTCAAATGATTCATGATTTCACAGCTCTTCAGACCTTTCTCTGACCACAGCTTCTCCTAATGTAGTATCACTGGCAAACTTATGTAATGTACATTTGCCTTCTGCATCCAGATTAAATATAAAAACTCTGAACAGCACTGGCCCTAAGCCCTGTGGAAGCCCACTGATGACTGATCACCAGCCTGGTGTTACCCCACTTACTAAAGCTGTGAATCCAACCTGCCAGCCATTTGTTCACTCAACGTATTATGGACTTGTCTAGTTATCTCACAGTTTATGATGTTGTATGTTAACCATGATGCTTAGTGATTTAGTAGTAGAGGCTGTTCGCTCTCAATAAAAAATGTAGCTGTTTTGGAAGGCTACATATGATATGCAGTTGATAAATAGACTTACAAAATGACATGCAATGCAATGTTCAATAAAGAAATTGCCAAGAACTTTCAGTTTCAAGACAAGATGCTGGTTATAAGAATATACAAATAAATAAATAGATAAATAATACTTTCATTTTTAGAAGTCAGTTCATTTCTAATAGTAGAACCTCTAAAGCTAATCAGTCCTAGTAATTATATCAGTCTCCTCTATACCTGTGGCAGGACATCCATCCTGAAACATCACTAAGACAATGATCTATTTGCAAATATGTCAGTGGTGGGCTGAGAGGGATGCCAGGCCAGGCCAGGCGATGTTGAAACCCGTCTGGCTTTAGCCTCAAATTAGCATCCTGATAGTGAGGCAACCACTGGAGTCAGTCAATCACTTTCAAAGAATCACAGAATCAACTAGGTTGGAAAAGACATCTGAGGTCATCGAGTCCAACCTTTTGACCTAATACCACCTTATCAACTAAACCATGGCACTAAGTGCCACATCCAGTTTCTTCTTAAATACCTCCAGTGATGGTGGCTCCACCACCTCCCTGGACAGCCCAATCACTTTCTCTGTAAAAAGCTTCCTCCTGATGTCCAATCTAAACTTCCCCTGACACAGTTTAAGACTGTGCTCTCTTGTCCCATTTCTGGTTGTCTGGGAGAAGAGACTGACCCCCACCTGCCTACAACCTCCTTTCAGGCAGTTGTAAAGAATGGTAAGGTCTCCCTTCAGCCTTCTCTTCACCAGGCTAAACAACCCCAGCTCCCTCAGCCTCTCCTCACAGGGCTTGTGTTCCAGTCCCTTCACCGGCCTTGTTGCCCTTCTTTAGACATGCTCCAGCACTTCAAACATCCTTCCTAAATTGAGGGGCCCAGAACTGGATAGAGTACTCCAACTTTATACTATAAAAGTCCAGTCCCCTTTCATACAGTCAGGTTCTTCTAACGTAACCCTTCTTGGGGTATATGTGTGGAGATTCCTTCCTTGGGTGGAGACCCTGCTCGAGGATACTCCTAAAGAGATCTTCCCACAGACATTGGTATGGGTCAGTTACATTGATCTCTAATTAATAATGATTTATTTTTGCTACCTTTAATATAATTGCTTCAATAATTGTTTTAATATAGTGCATTATCCTATCTTATACTATATTACTAGTAGTTTTAGTGTTTATATTGTGTAGTAAATAATTCTGATTGGGATCTTTCATCTGATCATTTGCAATAATAAATTATTTATTTCATATAAATATTCTCAGTCTGCCACCATTAAAACCTGCAGGACAAAGTGATTCAATAAATATAAACTGTTGACAAAATCTGAGGCTAGCATTGGATCCAGCCACACCTAGAGTCCTCCCTGAGAAGGAGTTTAAGGGATCCCTTTTTCACATCATGACTCAACAGCAAGGATTCTTTAGAAAACTTTGTCTAAAAGCCTCCACTCTCACTCATGACAACAGCCTTATAACATAAAGGAAATTTAAAGGAAATCTAAAAGATGAAGGAATATTGCATAACTGATAGATGGCATGAAATGACTTTCAGTAAAAGACTGTTTTTAAATATCCTGGATAGTCATGGTGCTGTTAAAAGAAACATTGTCTGCTGTGAATATAAGTGAATAGAAATAGTATTTAAAAATAAAGCTAATGGAAAAATAGTTGTCGGAGGAGGCCATGAAGAAAGAATCACTATGCTGTATTGTACCACTTGGGTTTGCTGCTTACAGCACATGACAACAACTGCCAATAAATGAATGCTACAGTTTTGGATGGCCTTAAGGCATGAGCTGGGGCTTCAATACAGCAACATGATGCTCTTACAGTTAAAGGTCCCCAATTAACAGTTATAGTGCAAGTGCCTGACAGTATTTCTGTGGTAAACTTGTATGTTCCACGATTCACTATTTTCAAGAGTCAAGTTCATATGGAATTCAGCAAATAGGCTTTTGCATTTGCTGATTTTTGAGTGCAAGTAACCCAAATATTTAATATGAAATAAATTGTAGCCAAAAAAAGAAGACTGTTGCTTCCCATGAAGTAGAATTACACAAAAAAGAGTATAATTAGTATTTGCATGCCTTAAACCTAGTCATAAATACAGCAAAATAGAATAAATTACAGCAATATATAAGCATTTATAACACTGTAATAATATCAATGACATAGCTGGTACCAGCCTGTAAGTATCTTCCAATGCCATGAAGAATCAATCAATATGTAGATAATGCAAAACCACAAAGGGCTGAATACAAACGTGTGATACTGTTGCACAGCCAGGGTGCAGGAATACAGTTGTACAACAGTCTAGGTAGAAAAGAAAATCTGGGAGACAAGCATCATGAATGCAGAAAACACAGGGAAAAAGGAAAAATCATGTGGAATAACCAGCCTGCTGAGATCCAGGCTCTCAGATCCAATGAACAGTCTTGGGTGAAGAGGAGATCCCCACTTTTTTATTCTTGCACTGGAGGGATCAAGTTGTGTAACAACATTGGAGGTGTTGAAATAGTCATGAAAGGTATTGTCACCTTTTGATTTCAGCTTCTCTCCAAAGGGCTTTCAAGCTAGATGATTTTTCAAGCTGGACCTTAGTGACTAATACAATGGAGAACTATAGCCATCAGCACAGCATCAACTCCTCACTTAGAGCTAATTTCAGACAAGATTACTAAAAACTAACTTGAAAATGCTGTGGTATTGGTGGAGAGCAAATAAAACTAGCCATTGGCAATATGTCTTGTTAGTCAGTGTCACTTCAGTATAGTTTTCTTTTGAAGACTAAAATTGGCCTGATGTGTTAATCTCATATACACTCTAATGATATAAAGTATAAAGGAAAGCTAAAAGCTGAAGGAATATCACATAGCTGGTAGACTGTATAAAGCCATTTGAGTAAAAGACAATTCCCTTGATGTACAGTTATGTTGCTTTTTAATAATTTTGCCTTAAGAGGTCATGAACATACTTCTGGTGATATTTCAAGGATATGCATTGTTATCACTAATAACGATAATTAAAAAATTAATAAGCATGCTACTACTTTTTGTGTAGTAAGTTAGGTTAGGTCTTTAGCTATCCTGATAGTTTTAAGAAACTTTTCTAGGGCAACTTTGGTGGGACCTGGTAGTTTCAGTGGTTGAAATGAGAAGGCTTAGTCTGTGTTGGATTTATGTGGCAGGGTGTTGGCAGCAGGGAGACTGCAGGGGTGGTCTTCGTGAGCAAAGGGAGAAAAATGTGAGAGAAGCAACTCTGCAGACAGAAGGTCAGTGAAGAAGGAGGGGAGGAGGTGCTCCAAGTGCTGGAGCAGAGACTCTCCTGTAGCCCATGAGAAGACCATGGTGGAGCAGGTTGTTCCTCCTAAAGCCCATAGAGGACTGTGATGGTGCAGGCTCTCCCCCTGCAGCTCACTGAGGAGCATGCTCAAGCAGATACTCACCCTGAAGCCCTTAGAGGGTGCCTGTCATGGTTTAACCATGCCAGCAACTAAGTACCATGCAACTGCTTCCCTCTTCCCTACCCTGGTCCCCGTGGCATGGAGGGGAGGATCAGGAAAAAAACCCCAGTAAAACTCGTGGGTTCAGATAAGAAGAGTTTAATAATGGAAACAAATTAAAATTTAATAACAGTAACACTAATGGAGAGTTGCAACCCAAGATAGAAAAATGATGCCCAGCAGGGAGTGGCTCCTCTCAGTCAACTACCCCCAGTTTATATACTGAGCAGAACATTCTGTGGCATAGGTTATACCTTTGGCCAGTTTTTGACCCACCTTGGAGAAGTCTGTGAAGGATTGTATCCCACAGAAGGGACTTCATGTTCTAGCAACAAAAGAGCATGGTGAGGAAGAAGTGGTAGAGGTAAAGCGTTATGAGCACACCACAAGCCATGTTCCCCATTCTCTACACCACTTGAGGTGTGTGGGTGTGTTTGTGTATAGGAGTAGAGAAGTCAGGAAGGACTGAAGATGAGCCCTGGAAAAAGAGGGAGGTGGGGGGAGGGTGGTTTTCGTTTGGTTTTTATTTCTTGTTACTTGTTTTGGTTTTATTTCTTGTTACCTACTCTTAACTGGTAATAAATGAAAATAATTTTCCCTAAGTTGATTCAGTTTTGCCCATGATGGTAGTTGGTGAATGATCTCCCTGTCCTTACCTCAACCCATGGCTTTTCATTGTATTTTCTTCCCCTGTCCTGTTCAGTAGACAGAAAGAGCAGTTGGGTGGGAGACTGGCTGCCAGTAAAGGTCAACCTATCAAATTGTCTCATATAGACTTGTACTATTCTCACACCAGTGGAGCTACAATGCTTCCAGCATGTTAAGAAGCCACCTACAATGTAGGTTAGACATACTAGATATACAAGTTTTCTTTAAAAACAGAAGTAGCCTAGCTATGAATGTACTCCTTTGCTGAGAAAAAAAATGGTATCCGCAAATTAATTTTTAAAAGTATACATTGCCATGAAAGTAGTTACTGCAACACATAATTCTAGTCAAAAAATGCTATTATGCCTGCCTTGGTGTAGCTAATTGAGGTTAAATCCAACTACTGATCAGTACTGCTAATTTACCTGGTAGTAACAATAACCTTAGCTACAAGAATCAAAATACTAAAATAAAACCCTATTTGTAATTAATTTTACTGATGTAAAAAAATAATTTTTTCATAACCAGGAACAGATTCCTAAAATCATCTCGTAAGGCTGTCCTGGAAGCAGGAAGCTCATAAAAAGCCTTTCACAGTGAGAAAGGAGGTGGAGAATGGGTGTATTTATTAATTTCTGAATCATTAGCCTGACCAAACCCACAAAACCAGGAAGAAGAAATGATAAGTGTGTACAGACCTGAAGCAAAAGTTACTGGTCACCAGGCCAGATCTAAGGGAGCCCAACACATCAACTGGCCTCTAACTGTCATCTACATTACACTTTTTCTGAGGGAACAATAATAATAATTTAATACCCCTCGCATCACCTTACAAAGTGTAGTTAAGCTTTAAATTGACTTTTATATATGACATAAAAAAGTGTCTGAAGTGTACACTCAGTTGAAACTTTTCCTCACTTAGAACTTATGCTAACTTTTAAAATTGCTGTGGTCTGATTCATACTTGGGAGGGCAGACTTCTGGCCTGCTCAGTCCAAAAATGAATATACTCTTACACCCACAAAGAACAATATCTTTTACAAAATTCATGTTTGTTGAAAAAAACCAACAACCTTGTAATGTTTGCTACAGTTACCTCACCAGTTATACTATTTTTACAGAACAATTTGTTTAAGAAGATAAGCAGATGTTTAAATAGCTGATTAGTTACTAAGCTGTTGGCCATCTATTTTACTGTTTCATGAAGAGTTGCTGATACTGGATTTGAACTCGTTTTACCATCTCACAGCATGGTGTGTCCTTTTCCTGGAAAGAACAAAATATTTTACTTTTCCTGAAGCAAGATAGCATCTACAGTCTTAATTTTAAAACCTATTATTTGATTTCTTTGAACTATAGTCCTCTCCTGTTTTGTATTTTGTTTCGACCTTGTTGAACATAGAACACAGTCTGAGGATAGATAAGATCTAGATTCCAAAAGCAGCCAGCTAGCAGCAGAAGACACTGTCTTTTGTAAATTTGATCTTCCTATTTCCAGTTTACCTTGTACTGTCACTGCCAAAGAAAGCTTTGTATTATCCTGAGCTGTCATTTATTGCTTGAAAAATTCAGAAACTCCTTTCAGCTGACAACTGAAGTGAAAAAGAGTTTTCCTCTGGGTTAGAGAAAAGTGTCACTTTGATTGCAACCAAACTGCAAAGTGTATAGAACTTTGCAAATATTTTGCTAGAAAATGGTGCCTTTCACTTTAAGAGTCATGTTTAAGGATGCTGCTTACCATTTTTGCTCATTATTCCTACTGATCAGATGGTGGGGGTATCAGAAACAAACTTTAAAACTTAAAAGGGAGCTGTTACATTGCAGTTATGCACTTCATACAAAAGGGCATAAAGGTATAGTCTCCTTAAGTCCTTGTGATTCTTGGACTGTTAGGTTGTAGTTTAAATCTGCAGTATCCCCTATGCGAAGATTTTGTTCTATTTTTGCAAAGCTACCTTGGTCATATATAAATGATATATCATAGCATACAATATACATATGTGCAAATAAATACTAGCACCAAATACAGATATTAAAAACTTACAATAACAATCAAAATGTTTAATTCATAAATGGGACTTCCCCCTTTAAAACAGATAGTAAACATATGACAAATAACTTCCCTTTACAAACACTGGCAATTGTCTGCTAAAATCTAGTTTTAATTAATAGAGGTACACCACACACAGTCAATTTTCAAGGGCAGATTTAAAACACTAGTAAGTTGGCTTGACAACTAATGGTATAAGGCAACGTATTTATATCCAAAAGGGAGACACAATTTAATGCAGAGAAACAGATGCCTGAAATGTCTGTCCATATCAATTCAAGTGCAAAGAAGATGCCTTGAAACAGGAGACAACTACTGTCCACAAAAGAAACAGAAATTTTTTACTTATTACCAAAATATTGTAACTTCATTTATATTTAGACCCTTTTATATGAAGCTAAAATTCTGTCCTTAGTCTCTCCAAAATCTCTGCATTGTAGGCAATAGCTCTGATTTTTATTTTTATAATGATCCAACTCAAGTATATGAGACCAATTCTTATCCTAACCCTACAATACAAAATCACAGAACTAACGTAGAAGAAACAACCAACAGTCACAAATTTCATAGGGCAGACAGGCATTTTTTTCCTTCTGGTTTTTAAAGCTCACGGAGAGCAAAGAGATGAATTTTGAAAGATCTGATGAAAAACATCGAGTCAGAAGGGAAAATACGCTAAAGATGGTGAGGTGGAAATTTAATTAAAATATTGTCCCACAGCTGAAAAGCAGCCAGCTGAGCAACCTGCTGAGAGTAAAATCCTATTCACTGTATTTGAAGCTAGACTTCCACTATGCCCTTCTAGCTGTGTCTTTGTGCTAGCACATAAGAGCTCAGTTGTTCATTTGGCTCCAGATTTTTGCTGTGATCTTGGTCACACGAGGAGGATTTCGGCAGACTGTTCACATTCCTTTAAACTCTTGCATAATAGAAAGCAGTTGCAAACGTGCTGCTGAACACTTTGCTCTTCTTTCAGCCTCTCCTCATCATGGAGAATCTCCTACTGCAGGGAAATTGGTGATGAAAATTTAGATGAAACTTTCAAATATGGCAATTAGCACAGACAATGACTTCCTACCCAATAATCCTCCATCCAAACTTCCTTTACTAGTGCTAGAGAGCTATTGCTCTGGTAAAATGAATTATGTGCCCCCTGCACTGCAACAAACTCAAAGTAAAAAACCCAAAAAAATACCGAGAAATAGAATTTAACACAGTTAATCCACACAATGAAATGGCAAAGTTGTAATTTTGAGCATACCCTCTACAAAGAAATGCAAGGAAATGGATAATTCAATTCTGGATTTGCAAGGAACAGTCTTTACTCACATGATTCCTCTGCAATACAGAAAATATTTACCTCAGGGTCATTACCAGGATTGACAGTGGATTCGCCAGGAGCTGAAAGGGTTGCAGTTTTTTTCTTTCCCTACTAGCACTGCCCAGTGTTTCAGGTCACATACTATAAAAGGGGCAACCATGCAGATGGCTTCTCTTCTGCCCAGCCCCACTCAACCTCACAAGTACATTCAGCCTTGTCAAGAAAGAGCCCTTTCTCATCCTTAGAAGTAAAGGAGGCAACACCGTGAAGAGACAGCTGGGATTACAGCACGGGAACAACCCCATCTCCTGTCGTCAGGTCATGTGACTCAAAGCTAGCAAGGTCTTTCCTCCTCTGCTGTCTCTAAGGGGAGGGATATCACTTCACCGTGTTCAAAGACTGAGATGAGGGCTGGGGAATATTCAAGACGGTAAGTGTGTGGTTACTTGTCTCATATACAATTTTTATAATCCAGAACACAGTAGTTAACCTAAAGACTCTCTTTGAGTATGCTGGAATATGAGTTTGTAATCTGGAACTCTCCTTGCTGTCTAGGGTGTCAGACCAGTATATTTTGTCCCTGTGTTCTGTCTAATCACAGCTCCAGTAAGTCAGTCACGACTGAAGAGACTCAGAAGGAGACAAACTTCTTCATGGATCATCATGACCTCACGGTTGTGGGAACAGCATTGTCTCAGTTCAGGTTTCTGTATGTAAACCCACTACCAAGAGGAGCATGTTCCTTCAGAAAGCCCTTGACTCTTAGGAAGCTTGTTTCTGTCACCTGCTACTGCTCCCTCCAAAACCAAAAGGCTGAAACAGGGTTTTCAAAAAGCTGCAGGTTGGTAATGTGGTGTCTGACCACCATCAATGAGCAGTGAAAACAGTGAGTTTGGTGGAGTTCACCTCATTATAACTGAAAAAGGCTGTGTCTGTCCTTGCTGTCATAAAAGAAAGGCATTTCAGTAATGATAAGAAAGCCTGACTCTGTATGGACCAATTACAATGTTTTAAATGCATTCGTCTAGTAAGGCAGTACAAGAAAAAGGGTTTTGTTATTGTCCTTCAATGTAAACTTTTTTCAGTTCCTAAATGTTGGAGTTTAATAATAATAAATCAGGTCTCAAATTAGAGCTGTGGTGAAAAAAAATGTGCTTAGTGTTTATGCAACTGTTTCATTCCCTCATGTCCACAAAACAGAATTAAGAAATTGAGTAAGAAAACAAATACAATATTTGAAAGCAAATAAAACTGTTATCCAGAACTAGCAGTCAGTGAATTGTTCTAACAGTTCCCTAGAGTATTTAGATAATAGTGGCTTTGTATCATCTTGGTATGAAGTAGTCAAGAAAAAAGAAAATTATTTTGAATAAGAACTGTGCCCAAAACACATATAAAAAAGATCCAAGTGGAATGTGCAGTTATACCTACAGCTGTACAACCTCATTTGGAAAAAGTTTACCCTTAGTTTATGGACTTCTTTCCTTGCCACTCTTCTCCAGCCTTGCTTTGAGCCAGTCTCTGTTTTGGATTTTTTGCTCTCTGAGGATCCTGTGCTGTTCAAGTTTTATAAATGAAAGATTCAAAAATTAATATACAGACTGGTATCTATTTAGTCTAATGTCTGCACATGACTTAACAGATGAAAACATAACCCACTGTCTCAAAGAGGTGATTTTTATGATAAAATTTCTGGGAAGCACATTCCCATTCAATTTCATCTCTTTCTATGTTTTTGTTTTTCTACTTCGTATTTCATTTACTTTTCTATTTAGTAGGCAAAAAGAAACACTTTGCAAAAAGCAGGCATTTACCATTTAAGTATCCACATCCTGTAACCAGTTCACATTCACTTGGCCAAGTTTTGCTTGCATGATGTATGGTAATCAGTGAACATTTGTACCTGGAAAGTTGAACTTGTGAGCAAAATCTAAAACCACTTCTGTAGTTGCACTGAACATCTTTCAATATCACAAAGAAGAGATATGGCCACATACGAGATTCATTGACAGATTCTATGAGATCATCGACAGATCTTCAAGTCCGAAGCTGCATAAGTAAGGATTATTTCTTTAAATTGGGCCAGCAAATTGAACTTCAGCATTGATAAGTGTATAGCTAATGGTCTAAATATATTGCTTGAAAGAAGTTGTTACCAAATTAATAAAAAAATTGCAAATGAGAATTAAAATCAAACTAGCAAGTTAGGACATGGGAAAAATGGTTGCAAATGATGCAGCAATATATGGGTGCAAAAACCACAAGAAGAATATATACCCTTGGAAATGATACCGTTGTACCTGCTGAGGTTAGGCTGATGCACCATAGAGACAGGACCTGTGAATGATAGAAGTGTATGATTACTGATGTTGTACTTAGCTTTAAATAGATGAAATGTTAAATATATGAACTTTAGTGTTACTGAAATCTATGCACAAAAGCTGTTAAAAGTCCACGTTCGCTCTGAAAGCTACTCAGTTTGCTATTCTGAAATAGCTGTTTATTAGGGAGATATGAATAGGCTAATATAAGTATTTGTAGTTCTTACAATTCTTTTTTTTTTCTTCACCACTAGGAGGAAATTTGGTATCTTAAATGTGTATTGAGCAATGAATCAACTAGCATATATATAAAATGGTATCTTCTTGGAAAAGGTACATAACCTATTACATTCACTGTCTAAGACACACTTCCAAGCAGAAAAGGTCAGGAACAGACCGAATAGTCAACTAAACATCAGCAGTCAAAGAACATAACTAAAACTAGATTAAATTTCTAATTGGATATTCTCTTCTAGTAGTATAGTGAGCTTTGAGTTTGTCCAAGTAACCGGTCCTCTACTGCTTATTCTTTTAAGTCTTGCTAACTAAGAAGAGGTAAACAGAATTCTACTATAATTCACGTACAAGTACAGTTAAATCCATGGATATTTATGGTGAACCTGTAGCTGGTGAAAGATCATTTTTTCTTTGTTCTTCTTACAAACTCTGTACATTTGGTATTTATTAGTGAAGTAATTTAGGCAAAAATATGAAAGCCCAAACTTTACTTGGCTGTTGTTTGGTTAAAAGAAGAATGGAAAAGAAACATGTAAGGGCACTGGAAAAGGTGTTAAACAGCTGAACTTAAAAGAATGAAGGAAGAAGGACTGCATTTTAAATTTTTATATCCAGCAGATGGTGTTCTGTATAAAAGCTGAGGTCAATCCTAATGCTGATATTTGATTCCAACTATTGTCACTGTGTAAGTTTGATACAAATTTTAATTTCATCCTTTCCCACCAAATCAAAAGAAAAAGGGAAGAAAATTCCCTAAAGGGAAGCGAAGAAAAAAAATTATTTGACAAATATACTATACAAGAATGACTAAGCCAATGATAAAAGGAGAGAAAAACCCCTCAAAACCTGAAGTATATCCAAGGATCGTGTCTCTCTTCTTTGTATGGGAATCAGTGTGTGTGTGTGAGGGGCCCCCCAGGGGTCCAGGCTAGTGCCAGAGTTCAGTGAGGCCTTGACATCCAGGTGCTCAAGCAGAGTCCAGCAGAGAAGAAAAAAAAA
>WEIV01018040.1:1461-20397 GCA_013390005.1 Calyptomena viridis
AGAGTTTGGGTGTTTTGTGTGGGTTTTTTTTTTTTTTCAAAATTAAAAAAAAAAGGCATAAAAAATGGACAAGAAAATTTCAAAGACTTTATTCTCCAGTTTTTGTCAACAAATTTCATGGACATTAAAATATTTTCTGAAAGGTCTACTCATACAAACCAAGTACTCACATTTTTTTACATATATATTTTTAATTATCATTTGTATTACCATATTACATTTATTCATAAAATAACTGCATGATCTGAGGAATGAAAGCTGCTTAGTCCTTTGAAGAGTTTCAAGTAATAAGATATTTAATGAAAAAATAAAGTATCAGCAGTCTGATATCCAGTGCAAACACATACCAGACATAGACTCTCCTCCAAGGCGTATTTGGGTTAAAGGGACCCTAGAATATTACAATAGTTCTTTGCCAGTTACATTAGTACAAAGTGAGTAAGGTAATATTTATTTTGAATATCACACTCTAGAAACAAATGATTTGTGATTTTCATGAAATGGTGATTTGCCAGTAACATGGTAATACCTCACCACTGAAAGCAGAACTAGAGTCAGCACACAGTGCAACTGTTTCTAAAAGCTGCAATTTTGGTCCTTAATCCTGTATTCAGGGGATACTGTGAGTTCTGATAATCAGTCTGCTATTTCCTCAGACTTTGTTGTTATAAATGTATTAACTTTTTCATAAAGCAATCTGTATTTGCAATTAATCAAGTGAGTTGTCTCTTTAAGATAGTATCCTAGCAACTTCCCTCAACCGAGGGAGGTCCCGGTTGGTGCTGCAGACCAACACAGTAACTATCTCAAGACTGATCTAACTAGTCAGAGTATTTCAAAGCATCTCTTGATTAACAGTGAGGAGAGAAAAAAGTTTGGTGGACATTCAAAACACATATATGCACATGAATATTTGTTATGTGAATGTGAGTGTACTGGGTCTATCTGAGCCCATGGCAGCCTTAACGGTGCTATAAGATAGCACTGTTTTGACTGCTGTGAGTACAGTGCCAGGCAAGGGTAAGATTTTGGGAGGGGACACAAGCAGATCAGGTGACCCAGACTGACCAAAGGGATATTCCATACCATATGACGTCAGCTCAGATATAAAGCTAAAGAAAGGAGCAGGGGGCGAGGGGGGCATTGGTTGTTTTCCGATGGCCACCCACTGGGAAGACAACAGAAAAGTGTAGGGGCCCTGCTTCTCAGAACACAAGCTAACCTCATCATAAATGGGAAGTAGGGACTAGATTTTTCTGCTTTGCTTTTGCACGCGTAAGTTTCTTTTTCCTTATAGGAAACTGTCTTATCTCAAATCCGTAAGTCGTTCTCATCTTATTTTCTCTTTTCCTCCTGCCTGGTTGGGAAAAGGGGAGGGGACGAGAGACTCTGCGGGCCCTTGGCATCCAGCCAAGGTCAACCATTACAGTGAAATAAAGAATTTTTCAGGAGGACACTAATATTTTTATTTGTCTAGAAATTAATACAAATTTGTTTATCATTTCTAGACAGACCCAAGGATTAAAAGTTAGCTTTCTCTTCATGCTGTTTTGCCTCCTCTCCAGACTAATAGCTTATTCAAAAGAAGGTAAAGTAATATGCTGGAAACATGAAAATGTACTTTCCAACTGAGCTGAACCCACCTAAGTGGATTATATTGAATTCATCTCAAGGTGTCTAGATTCCCAATTCCATGCAAAACTAAAGATCTGCTAATTTTGGTTTTGGCTGAAGTTGTGTCAGGGAAGGTTTATGAAAAAGGTTTTTCACCCAGAGGGTGGCTGGGGACTGGAACAGGCTCCCCAAGGAAGTGGTCACAGCACCAAGCCTGACAGAGTTCAAGAAGCATTCAGACGATACACTTGGGCACATAGTGTGACTCTTGGGCATGGTCCTGTGCAGGGCCAGGGGCTGGACTAGATGGTAATTGTGGGTACCTTCCATATTCTGTAATTTTGTGATTCTGCATCCAAGCCTTTCACAGCTTCATGGCATAGAGTCTGGAAATATCAAGTTTCCAGGACTCCAGGGTTCCTCAATATCATTCCTCAATCAGACTTTAGAAGTTCTGCCTGCAACTGGCCATGGGGCCACCCTTGTATCAACAATAGGTAGATCTTTGAACAGGATCAAATAAAACCTCAGGGATGGGGCTATATTGTGCACAGGCAAATTATTTGTAATGTCTTCTTTCAAATCTGAAACAGATTTCTTCCTCACACTTTTGCAGCAATGGGAAATATTGTATGCTACAATGAACAAGTGTAAATATGCTTCTCTCTTCTGTGAGAACAATTACTTCTAACAGGTAATAGTCAACAACTTACAAGACAGGTCTTTCTGCCTGTGCTTTCTCTGAATATGAGTCTAAAGCCTTTTAGCAGGTTCACCAAAATGGACATTATCTGTGTCTGTGCAGACAATTCAAAGGATCACAGTGGAGAAAAGTTTTCCTAATTTTTATTGTTTGCTTTCTCTGCGCATCTAACAATGATCAAAAGCCTCAAGCCATGCAGGGCTAATTTTAAACTTTCAATTTAACTTCAGTTTACACAGACTAACCTGAAGACAAGTTTGTCCCTTGTGTAACATCATTTTTGTTGTTCCCCTGAATATTCAATCAAGCAGCAGCTGTAACTCCTTTTCCAAAATCTCCTTGTACTCATTACCAAAGAAGCAGAACAGTTCTGATTCAAATTCCTGAAAGAATTTCATTTAAACCAATATACTTTGCTTCAGGGCTTTTTGTCCAGGGTCAGGGATGAAGATTGTTCAAGCAACAGTAACTCTCTACCAAAGACAGAGCCACTGAATGCTGACAGGCCTAAATGATTGGTTTATATAACCACCTAAATTTATATGGCTTACATGAAGCTGAGTATGCTTTTCTTCTTTCAGTTTAACCTGATTATGAAAGTGTCCCCCTACTACACAATTCTTTAAATTTACTAAGTTCCAGAGTCAACAAGTGGCCAAGTGCTTACATCATTACTACATCTTGCTACTCTCTCTCTGGTCTTTATACTGGTAAAGCCCAGTGGACAGTTAATTGAGACAAAAAGCAAATTTTTCTGTAAATTTTAAGCATTTCTTCAGAAAATATGCATAAGTTTCAGTGTTCTTTGCATAGCAATCACAGACAGTTCTCTCAAACTGTAAATAGTAAATGACTGATGCAGATCCTAAAGCATGAAGACTTATAAGGGGTAGGAATCAATAGGATGAAGTTGAAAGGAGTGAGAGTAATAAGAACTGAGTTAAATTTAACAGAGAAAGAGGGTTGACAGAGGATGTTTGCCTGCTTATCATCTTCACCTTTGCAATTCACTTCCCATATTAGACATAAAGAGTTCTACAGTTAAAAGGCTTTCAGGCTTGGAATCAAATATATGGAAGTGAGAAGATAACAGACATGAGCATATATGATATAGAAACATGGCATACGTAGATTCTTACTTGTTTACATTCTATAGGAATAAGATGAAATTTATTCTACAGAATTAAACCAAATTCTAAAAATACATATGGTCTGCTGATTCTAACCAAAAGAAATGTGAATATTGGGGCTTTAATATAAAGTTTTATTACTTCCTAAAATTCACCCTAATCCGTGAATCTCAATCATACCTACTTCATACATGCTTCTGAAAGTAGCATAAGTTAAATATACCTCATGGGCATGGGCAGGGAAGCATTTTGTTTCATCAGTTTTGAGTACCTGTCATCTAGCTGCACTATATGACCCATTTACAGTTTTGTTTTCTAAGACAGGCTATACAGCAGCTTTAAGAGAACAAAGGATCTCATCCTTGTGCTATGAATAGCACAGAACCGCTCATCTTTGAATTGAGTCATCAGGGACACAAGATAGCTGCTGTCCTTGCAAGCTAGGAAATATTCCAACAACTTTTGCATAGTTGCTTTGCTAAATGGAAACTTTCTTCAGGAGATCAAGAGCCTGTTTCCTAGCTTGGTATCATCTGCCATGACATGTGACACAACTGTTCTGACCTTTTTACACAAGTTATTAAGCTGTCAATTTCCAGATGTCTAGCAGCCCAACACTGTCATGAGTCTGGAAATCTCAAACAAGTAAATATAGTGAGTCTCTGTCCATATAGAGCAATTATACTGTGAATCTGTGCTACATAGCTGACATACTGTATTTACTCAACATGAGGTGATCAAAAGGTATAAAGAGAGTATGCCCAAATCATCGCTAGTCTGTATCACAAGAAGGTAACTGTCTTTACCAAATTTTTTAAGAGGTGTCATCTGAACATGCTTCCATAAGAACATACTGTAGTTGTTATAGGAACATAATCTTCAACTCTTGAATATTTCCTTTCAGATGAGAACAGAAGAGTATCATATACTCCAGAACAGCCCAAAATGGCTTTGTGGTGATTTACTAATCTGGAAGTAAACATCAGCATAACTCACCTACTTTGTTCCCCAAATTAATTAGAGAAAACAATGTTTAAAGAATTATAGGAATAGTTGTGGCTGTGGCTTGCAATGCTATTCTAAGACCTGCACGAATAGTCCACTTATGTGCTGCTCCTATAATATTTACAATTCAAATTTTGATAACTAAAAATTCACAACAGTTTCAAGGGCTAACAGTGCTCCATAGCTTCTTGCCAATAGTTCCAGTTAAGGAATCACTAGATTGGAAACTGAGATGATCTGCTATCTAGAAATACTGCTTTTTAGATTGTGTTTAAAGCATTGATGGGTCAGCAATGGTATGCTTTCAACCCCTGTTCTGCAGACAATTAGAAGAATTTCATCTGATGGAAGCTGGCATTTCAGCACTTTGTGAGAACACCATGTTCCGCAGATGTACTTCTAAAAATGTGATTTATATTATGAATACAGTGCTAAGAGCAAAACATATTCCTCAGGTTCTCAGGAAGGGAACTGTTCTAACACAATCCGTGGCTGGACTAATAAAGATTCCTAAAGTCTACACAATCTGGAATTTTATTATATTGTGTGGGTTTTTTGATTGTTTTGGTTTGTTTGTTTGTTTGTTTGTTTGTTTTTTAGACCTAGACTGCTGTTGAATCATTATAATAAAAATAAGCATATGCTTGTGTTCTTGCATTTACTGACTCAAGCAGTGATAAGAGTTGGTTAATGGAGTTGGTACTGGTATCGATCGCTCATTGCTTAAAAAGAAACTTGCAGGTTAATCAGATCTATAAGTGTCTTTCTCATTATTTACATTGCTGAAGAGGATAAAATATTAGGCAGAAAGACCAGCGTTGGCTTTGCAAGATAAATAAAAATCAATTTGTTGTCGTTAGTAAATGTGTTAAATGTAGCAAGGTAACAAATCCTGCAGCTCTCTTGAGGATGATTTTTCAAGACAGAGTAGCCTATGAAAGGCAGTAAAGACATGGCTGTGAACATGGTACCATGTAGGAGGTGTTGCTCACTCTCTCTTCTGGTTAATTCTTCTTTTAACCTCATTTCAAAATTTGATTTTTCATGTAATGTGCAATATTAATCTCCACAGGGGATGGACAATTACACACAGCTGTTTCTTCTTTTAATCTTGTTTCCAATCCATAGCTTGGACATTTCTTATGCAAATTGTTTGTGTTCATGACATTCAGGTTCTCTAACAGATCTGGAGACAGCTAATGAGACTGGAAGTAGACCTTGATGAGTGTCTACAACTCAGAACACCTTCACCACATATTGTTTTGCAGCCGTAGTTGCAAATTCCATATCCTTGTGTGTTTGCATTCCTCTGACTACTTGCAACACAAGTTGTATTGCTGACAGCCCAAGTTTCTTGGCGAACTCTTTTGCCAAGTTCCATCAGCTGTGGTACCAAGTATCTTGTTCAATAGTAATGTATTTGTATAAGGCTGCAAAGTAAATGGATTTATAGACTAGGAAAAGTTGAACCTGATGGGAGGCAAAGTTATAAGCAAAATTATATTCATGTTTAAGTCTGCTTTCTCTAAAACTCTCCTACCAGCTATGCTGGAAATATTTCTCTGCTGAAAGTGTGTCTTCCCAGACTGGCAAAACATGGACACACATGATTTGCGTGAGGGTAGGTTATTCTTGCTCACATAGAGGGGTCTAGTTCTGCAATAGGGGGTATACAGTGTATAACAGCAGAACAGGTACTTATCTCATTCAATTGCCTGACAGACAATGCAAGTCAGAAAGTATACCTTATCAGTGTTATGTTTGTCTAATTCTGTGTGTCCATATACTGTATAAATCTCTGAGTCCATTTGGCTGAGATTAGAATGGAAGAATCGACAAAGTGACATGAGTAAAATGCAGCTTGCACTTTGATTGTGTATGGAATAGGCTTCATTTTTAAAGTATCTGAATAAACCGGATTGCAAGGAGAAAACAAGGTGCTTGTTCTGCAGTTCATGAGCTCAATTTATTTCCCAAATTGGAATAGGGAAGAGGATTCACCTTTTCCTATTGGTAATAATTAAGCAAAGGCTTTTGGGCTACAGCACTGAGGAGGCTGGACTAAGGATAGTCCAGCCATACTGCCATACTGCCAGCAGTTAAGGATAATCAGTACCATACAGGACTAAGAACGCAATCCACAAACTCCAGAAACAGTGAGTACAAGTAAATGTATTTTAAAAATAAATTCATGTTCAAAAATATATTTAAACTTCTACTTCTCCTGCATTTTACACAAGAGAATTATCTGACCTTCCAATAAAAACAATTATTTCCATGAATTACCCAAACGGTCCTTTTCTTCTTCTAAACTTCCATCTCCGTCAATATCTTAGCTTTTACAATCCTTCAAAACAAACCTAATTTTTCTCATGTTCTAAGTTCTTTGACAAATTAAAAAACTCCTGGAGAATATGTGGCTTCATATTTTCTTCTGTGGCATTAATCACATGCTGTCAGGATCCTGCACAACTACACCCTACAGGGGAGCTTGCCTGCCTTTCCTGGACTCACAGATGAGTGATTCCTCAGGCCTGCCCTGTTCCCATCACTTGGGTGCAATGGGACTGTGCCCTTGACATTAAGGCCTCTGCCCTTGCCTTGTTGTCATCCTTGGCTCCCAGTGCCCCCTTCTCTGGGTGAGTAGCTGGTCCTGCATGTTCTGGACACATACCTTTAAGGACAGAAGGTCATGAACTATCATTTTTAAATGAAATGAAGTGAATTGGATCCAGAAGTGATTGGATTAATAGCTTTTGATTAAGTTTCTATTAGGCAACTGTCAACTCACTTCCAATTTGTGAATTTTAATCCTTTTAACTTAAAAATTGACTAGTTAGACAACTGCCTATTAAGCAAACTATCATGTGATCACTGTGCTGATGAGCCTCCAGTTTTGACAGCAAAATCTCACCAAGAGCTGCTTTTAATCTGTCAGACTGATTTCCTCTGTTAAAATACAAGACATCAGCAGTGAGTGTTTGCTGAGTTCTTGTGCTTTCTGAAAATATATTGCCCCCGTCTAGAAGAAATCAAAATTATTTTAATTTTACTAATTCAATTAAAAGACTTCATAATGTATCATAGTTTTTGCACTGTAATCCTTTGTATAAGAATAGGATGGTAACACTGCAGTTCCTCCTGCAAGTTTTCTCTGATGCCTCACTTTTATTCTGTGCAAGCCATTGGTACTATCTGATCTTTTCAAGCAAAAGTGTTTACTGCCTCAGACCTTTAAACAGTTTCTCATTAAAATGGTTTCCATCAATTCTTTCTTCTTGCAAGTAACTGTAGTTCTGCCTGGGGCTTTTGCAGGTCACAGCAAGGGCAGGAGATATCTTATTCCTTCTAGGTAGTTTTGAATGAGCTGATTTTCAAACTTCTCTTAATTACTTATGGTAAACACAATGTTTTACTCTTCCATGTGTAGTGCTAGAGTAGCCAGTGGGAAATCCACCTAGTTCTGGTCATCCTCACAAAGTCACAAGTCACAATGTGCTGTTCTGACATGAAGGCTAACAGCATATTGACCTGCATTAATTAATAAGAGCATAATCAGCAAGATGAAGAAGTTATTATTTCCCTCAATTCATCCCTCAAAAGGTCACATCTGGAGTCTTGTATCTAGGTTTGGACCTTGTCAGTGGAAATGTGATATCAAGAGATAGGAGAGAGTCAATGAAGAGTCTTTACTGTGGTGGGAGGGCTGGAATACACAAAGTACAGAACCAAGGTAGACTAGTTCTGCTTAGCCTCATGAGGACATAATGGAAGGTGAATTATTGCTGCTGTGCAGAAAAGAAGGCAGAAGCTCAGGGAAACTCTCATCCTGAATCATTCTTAGGCAGAAAGAAGTAATAATCATGAAATCTTTATTGTCACTTTATTTCATCAATGAGTGGTGAAAAATCAGTTAAGGATTCAGCTTTGGTTTCCTGTTATCTCAAAGAATTGTTGCTGTAGTTTAGCTTCATACACAAATGCATTTTCTCATGCTTTACCTATGCTTCCAAGAAAAAGCAGAAAAGCAAATTTTTTTTAATTCAAAGAGGTAGTGGTAGAACTGTGTAGAAGATTGCCAGCAAGCAGTTGTGCATTTTGAGAAAGTATGGAGTTTACAATAAAGACTGCATAGGGCTTGTGTATGTAGCACAGTACAATGAAGCACAGCATCACAAGTGGCTACTAAACACAGTCTCAGAAACAGGAGAGTTACTTCAGCCTGGGCAGAACGGACTAATGACACAGCAGAGCTCAACCATGTAGATAAGAGTATATTTTCTCAAATTAAAAATAAAAGCTATTTCCTAATTAATGTTTTCTTAATCCAGTGATTACATTCTTCACCATCACATAATCTGTTAATGTATATTTCTACAGATAGATCTGCCAAAAATTACGTAACAGAAATACAGAACAATGTGTCTCTAAGGAAATTATTAGAATGAAAATCAATCATTTACTTAAAGAAAATAGTTGCTGTTATATTGATATGAAACTGGAGTGATTCAACTGTCATTTTTATTTTTAACTTGTTTGGAATTTTCATTCTCAAAGTTGTGAAAAGAATTTAATTTCTTGTCTTGACCTACCTGAAACCAGTGGTCTTCATAACAGCAGGTAAGGCATATTATATGATTGTAGCATAAGGACATTTTTCTTTCCCTACAGTGTATCCTAATGCAAGGCTTCTCCAAACAAAATCTGTAGGTACACACTGAGGTCTAGAAGTAAAGAATGAACAGAATGGAATAGCCATGGCTTTTCCTCATCCTTGGTAGCCTGTTGGTTTTCCACTTAAGAAATCAACATTGCAGGCAACACGTTTTCCTACTCTGCTGATCCTTCATGACACCTGCTACAGTGACGCACTCAGCATTCCCTGGGATTTTTCATAACACTTGAAAACAGAACAGGTTAGAGGAAGCATCCTGCCCACTTCTGGATCCTAAGAGACTCTCTTCTGAAAATATTTTCCCCAGTCAATTGTCATTTCTAAAATGTTGAGAAAAAGAGAAAATACAAAGATTCTAATAATCCATCTGTTCTCTTTAAGAACTGGTGGGAAAGGGAGAGGAAAATAAAATCACTTGATTTTTTATAAGTGTGGCACGTAAAAAATTTCTGTGAATCACATTCAGCATGAAGGGATGGGACTGGAGCACATTCTGTTCAGTATATGGGTCAGTAATTAAAAACCTGGCTGTAAATGGCAATGCCTGCTACATTACTTGCTAAATCCCACTCTTCCTGAGAAAGGCTTCTTTTCTTTTCGGTTTATTTATTTTTAATTCACAGCACATTTCTGTTCTGCCTCTGGTTCAAGGATACAATCTCTGCATTTATACTGTAGCACTCTGACTGTTGATTATCCAAGCTGATTTATAGACCAGCTTTCCTTCTCCTGTCTCTCTGTTTGTAGTGTAATATAAAAAGGAAATATAAAATGGAGTCATAAAATAATTGATTAACTGATGTACACTAGCAAATGAACTCACAGTTCAAAAAGGCAGAGGAGCAGAACAGATGATTTTCACATCTAACAATGACAAATGCCATTTAACTGTTCTGAAATGAAGTTAATACTGAGTGTTACTTTCACAGCAGATGTGGAATATGAGAAAGACAACAGGTTGTCTTCTGAATCTGTTAATCCATTTCCTGCCCCTTGATTGACACTTTGTTTTGAACTAATGGGCAAAAGCAGGTACTAAACATTCTGGCCTATGCCCAAATTAGAGCTGCCTACTCAAACTGGTAAGCATATCATGTATATTACTAATTTAACCTGATACTGCAAGTTGTTCCATATGGACATAGTACCTATCTGTGTTGGACAGGCTGTAGGATCAGGACTCTTTCTGGATTAGAAATCAACTACAAACCATTTAGTATATTCCTCCAGTGTATTCATCACTTGTTTTTACCACAAATTTCTGCACTCAGAACTAGGTTCCTAGTGGTTCCTAGATTCAATTTGTCTAATAACCATTAATGGACTGGTCAGTGTCCACTTCCTACTTTTCTATCATTGGAAGATATGCAGAAGCATAATTAATCGCTGTTAATACAATGAGACTATGAAATTTTTAAAAAATTAATTCATACAGCTAACATAAGGTACAACTTATTAAATTTTTCATGAATAACAATGTTTGAGAGAAATCATTATTATATTAATGGAATTTTCTAAGTATTTTAAAGTAATAAAACACACCAGTCTGAGAATCAGAGTGAGGGAAAAAAACATACAACATTCTTTTTTTAAGCACAGTATGTTTTTTATTTTTGCTTTTGACCAATTTGAATAGCTTATAAGGTGTTCATTTAAATTTAAGATTAACATTTTTGCTTTGCTTTCATTCTCTATAACCATCACTGCTGTGCTAATTACACTTAGATTTTGGCATATACCAGGGTTATAAACCCTTTTAATAAAATAAAATGTTTGGGAAATTTAAACACGTTTAGAGAAATACTACAAATCTCTGTATGAAATTGCAATGTTATTTGAATTATATTTTATTTCTTATCCAGTCTTCCTCTGGTAAAACTCCATTTCTGAAAAGTTGCCCTTGAAAGCATCACTTAATATTTCTGAGTTCTGATGTAGTCCCTGTTCTATTAAAAACTAGGCAGAGTTTTTCCTGTTTTAATGTTAAGAAGCATTTGGTACTGTGATGTGTCTGTATAAGTAGTTTCCAATCAAAGTGCAAAACAATTTCTAGTGGTAGGTTTTCACTAATGTCAATAGGAGCATTTGGGGGGTATATGCTCTGTTATATTTTTTTATCACACTTTCTATTTCTTCCAGTTTCTAATTTTATGAACTGCTACAAATATTTGCTAGGATGTCTTATGTTTTCAATGCAGAATATTCAGACCAATTTCAAAACTTGTCTAGATACTTAAGATGTAAAACATCAATAGCCAGAGATAAGAGCTGACATCTGGCCAACCTGCTCCACAAACAGCACAGATTAGATGCAGATCAATGTACAATAAATGTCTCTTTGTCCTAATACATAGTCAGTGCCCTTCCTGTTCAAAAACAAAAGCCCTATGTAAAGATCTTGATCCCGCTTGTTTCACTTTGGTCCTAATGAGAAAGTGAAATGTGTATGATACTACTTTAAATTTCATCATTTTTTCTTCTTCAGAATATCTGGGTTCTAAGCATATGACAAAGAATTGTGAAACAGCATCACCAGGTTTCTTAAAGCAATATTGTTCAAAGTCTGGCCATCAGTTAATGGCTGGCAGCTCGATCAATATGAGATTGCATCAAGAACCTATTTCCTGCTGGAGGTCAGTAGAAATGTCTGCTCTGAATGGCTAACTAAAAACTTCTACATATTTCATTACATGCAGAAACACACTAACTATGGTTTTATATCTTCTCTTGAGTGGTGAAGTGATGATCAAAACACTAATTGTACAGACTCAAAACTGCAAGCAGTATCCTATTTCTCCCCTACACATGCACAGGTTTTTTTTTGTTTTGCTTTTACACAGAAGAGACAGCATAGTGGCTTTTAAAGCTAGCATTTCATCTTCAGGTGATCACTGTCAGTTCATACACATATTGGTCTAGTCAGGATTTAGGTAATGTAACAGGGGCCTGATCCAGCTCTCTAAAAATCAATATGAGACTCGTTGCTCTCGGTGGAAGCTAGATCTAGTCTCAAATACACTGGGGGAGATATTTTCTGAAGCACAAAGGTAGTGAGACATAAAAGTTACAATTCCTATTCATTACCTTGAAAACCTCTTCTAATATTTCTTTTCCCAATGTGAAATAAAAATATAGATCAGGGAAATGTAAAAAAGCTGTTACATCCCTGGACATAGAGAATTGCTGGCTTGTTTTTTATCTTGTCCTGAAGTTGCTATAAAAGTACTTTGAAAACTTCTAGTGTCCCCGTTAAGATAGCTGGAACTCAGACTTTTATTTAATAGCTTCAGTAGAAAAGTCAGAGCTAAAGCAAAAAAATATGTAAGAGGCATTTTTTTAAAAGCTACCAAAGCAATGCAGTTTAGTTGTACACCAATCTTTCATAGCAGGCTCCCTCCAAATGTTTTAAGTATGTGGTTTTAAGTATCGATCAAGTAGACTGAGTTATTGAGAAAGGAGAGTGGAAAAGAAATATTTGTCATTATTGTAAAAGCATTTTTCTACCATTTTTTGATGGTTTCCGTGCCTCTAGTTACTCTTTGGCATTATAATAAGAGTACAAATTCATCTTTGCCCTCAATGGATTGTGATACTGTTGCTTAATTATAAAAGGCAAGCTCTTCTTCTGCTTAAGAGCTAAAGGTCTTGATCTTTGGCTTGGAAGGTCATTTGTCTTCTCTATAGTAAAAGAAGAGTGAATAATTTCAGTTTGTTTAATTATGTTTACTGCTTCATCTTGCCATTTATTTGTTATAAAGGAAATATGTGTATTAATTGTGCCATCAAGGACCATTATTTTGAACTGCAGAATTATCAATCTGCAGAAAGTGAGCTACCACAGATTTTTTGTTCTTGAATTAGATGCTTAGGGAAAAAATGCACCAGGTCAACAATAATTTTTCTATTGCCCCATAGTTATCTCCTACTAATTTTCTATTTCTCAGAGAAATGTACCTCTTAAAAAAATTCAGAAATTTAGCTATTAGTGTGCAACTCACTTTCATGAATTCTGAATGTTCCGGTGGATTTAGACAGCCAGAAATGATCCAGTGGTAGTGTAATGCTCATAAAGCGGTGGGGTTGGCCAATGAGCATTGAGTCTAGAGATTATAATGGGATAACAATGGCAAAACTTAAAGACATGTCTAGTAGGATTTAGGACCTTAATCTTTAGTAGGATTCATCTCACCAAACTGTAAACATTCATAATATAGGTGTCTGAACTGAATTACTTTAAGTCTCTATAGATAGTCAGTTATCAGTGTAATTATTATTGCACCCTTGTGGACATCTAAAACAGGTCAAATGAACTGTGTTTTACAAGTGCCTATTTCTCCTGGCTAACTGTAACAGTAGTTTAGCTACTACTGCACACATAAATGTCTTATTGCAAATACCTAGGGACCTGAAAAAAGGATCTAATCTGTGACCCTCAGGATGTAATTTAAAAGATGGACATTTGGCCAACTGGGTGTTTTAGACTCTTTCAAGTTCCTTCTTAAGGAGGGAGGGAATAGCAGGGAGCTGTTCTAAACTCCTGACCACTGCAGGAATAATTTTCAGAGCTGTTATGCAGAATTAGGACCTCTGTCCCCTTGGAATAATATTTTGTTTTGGAGGTTTTCTTCAGCTAGATAACAGCAGGTTTTTTTATCTAAGAACTAAACCTTTTCTGCCCTGTCTCCTCAGAGGCTAAAGATTTGGAATAACTTTAGAATGGCTAAAGTTTTTATACTTATGAATATAGTGATACAACACAAGTTATCTGCTTAGAAAAACTGGTAGAATGGAATAAAGTTTCTCTGCACATCACTCACAATGAAACATACATTCACATGTATTCAAAGGGAACATTATGAAACCCTTTGATTTATGCAATATTTTTATCATATAATCAAACATTTTGATGACCAGTCTTGAAGAAAATGACATAATCAAACTATATGTATTAACATTGGAAGCTAAATTTATTATCAGAATGGATTGTACACACAAGAATATTATTAAGGCTTCTCTGAATTATCCAACCATTAATCTTTCTTTCAAAAATTTAACTCCAAAAGAAAACTCCTGACAAAATTTCTTTGTCCCTACTGTTTTCATTCATTGTTGACAAAAGATGGGCAAAAGCTTGACTCCATGAGAGAAATCAGTCTTTTTTCATTGATATCTATCTATGGCAATAGCATTTTGCTTAATATATCTACATTTTAATAGCACACCAAGCATATATATCTTTTGCTAATATGAAAAGGAAGAGCCATTGTTCCTGGTTTTTTCTTTCTTTTTGTCTTTCACTTGTACCCTTCCCTCTTAAGAAAACACTTAAAAGTAAATGAACTATTTATTTCCACTGTCTTCCTCTAATAATCTTTCCTGACATAGTGCATGAGGATCATATACCTAAATATTGATGTCTTATGAGCACTTAAAAATATCTGAGACCTAGTTTGTTGAAATAAAATTGTTTTAGAGGAATATCTACTTTGGTACTTCATAGATATAAGTAAAAAAACAAACCAGATTCTTAATCTAGTATCTAAGTCAAAGATTTTTTATTTAATAGATGAATATTTATTGTTTCTATTATAATATCTAGGTGACATGTTGTACTATCCATCTGCATACCTGATTAGCAAAAAAATTGCAGTAAGTGTAACACTAAATATATAGATGACAATGTAGTTGCAGCTAGACAGCTGAGGATATCTGAGTTTTAAACAAATCAAAACTCAATCAAAACAGAAATCACCAAATCCCTACTATATTGTTTTCATTTTCTCCCTTCACAACAAAACAAAAAACAATGACCAAACAAGAACTCCATTCAAGTAAAACCAAGAAAACCAAAAGATCACACATTTACGTTACATTTGATCACCTGATAGATTAGGGCATAGATTTATAATTAGGAAAAGAGGTATCCACTGTTTGACAACTATATGGGGTTTTAATCAAGAAATTTTGGACCAAATAACAATAAAATGAGGCCTTGGGTGGCTATTTCTGAACATGAGTCAGGTAACACACGAAAAGGGGAGATTTCTGCAACCCCTTAGCATTTGATTAGCCTGTCAGTGCCCCAGGAAAGCCGAGACCCTTGTGCCTGACCAGTTTCTTCCACTTCATCCCCCTTGACATGTGCTTAGGGTTGCATCATCACAGAACAGGTTTTTGAGCATATTTATCACATTTCACCCAGAGAGTAGCAACTGTATTTAAACCTATAATTTCTGTACTGTTATAACTTCTATTAGTATACAAGTATAACTTCCCAGTGTCCTCTAATGTTATCCCCAGCCATTTTTCCACAATCCGGATACAGAATTTCTTCAAGAACAGCAATCTTTTATTAAGTAGCTGTGATATCATCAGTTTGCCTTAGTAGAAGGCAGTCCCAAAACAAAGAGCAAGATCATAGCTGAGGCCTGGAAAGTAAAAGAACAGGACAGTGCCTGGGGCTTATAAGCATGGATGGTCAAGTACAGGTTAATAAAGCAATGCAGCACTGAGAGCTGAATAGCGCTGCTTTCAGCAAACAGTGTAAATCTAATATGAAAAAATCCCATGTGTGGTGAAAAGACAAAGGAGATTGGGTAAGGTAAGAAATCAAGCTATAATCCCTACAAGAATGGGAGCAAAAAAAGGAGTTGCTCCACTATTGACACTCCTGGACCTTCTGAAGACCTGATGTCTGTTCAGCTCCACATCTTACCCACAATGAACCCTCTTTTCCCTTCAGTGGAGAAAGAGAGCTGCTTTTTTTTTTTATTTGCTATACACCAAATGTAAGAAAGTTAGCAAACTTCCAGCAATTCCTTCTTCAGATCAGCTGTGTTGACCAGTAAATTAGTGGGGTGAAGCAAATCCTTCACTCCATGGCAGGGAGAAATAAGGAAAAACTGTAGGGTCAAGGGACTCTTCTGAAGAACTCTTCTGAAGAACTGTTATCTTCCTCATCTCTGTGAAATGCAGCAGCAGCCTCTATTGTCCTTACCTTTCTGACACATTGGCGAAAAGTGTTCCTAGATGACTGATTCATGTTCTTGTAGCCCAGTCCACAAGAGTTTAAGCCATAAATATGAGAGAAATCACACAGGAAGAAAAGTTAACGGCAACAGTGCCACAGCATCCTATGTTCATTCACCCAGCTCTTTTTTTATCATATTAATATTATTCATTTAATAAAATTACATTGTTCTGCTTCACTAATGAAGCCACGACTTTGTGAACTCTGTTATATAGAAATAGCGGTAATTCTGAGTAACATTTCTTGGGCAGTTATTTCATTCAGTATTTAAATTAAAGGAGGAGCTCTGTGATTATGGTGCAGATGTAACAAAACACACTTCATTTTAGTCTCAATCAACACTCAATTAACAGAGGATGCAGCAGATAGGAAATAACTGGGCTTATTACTTTGCTTCTCTGTTTTATATTAGTGCCATTGTAATAACTCTATTAATGGGATAATTAATTTCTTAGCTTAAAAATTATCAAATATGCTGGTAAAATTCAAGCATAGGGTCTATTTATAGCTGAGTGAAATATATTGTGTAGCAACAGATCTAAAATATGCTTTTATGATGTGTAATTCAGAAAAGCCTTCAAAACCAGTTCAAAATTCAGCAACTGAGAGTTTATATCCTGCATCTGTAAATGACCCCTTAGGAACTTTGCTCTGTGAAAAGCCTACTACATGCCTGGGCTCTGTGACTTGTGAAAATAGAAAAGAAGTTTTATTTTATTAAAACCAATTCTGGATGTGAGAAAGTATCAAACCCCAGTTGAGGAAATATGGATTTTGCACTGTACTATAACACATCAAACTATACAGTTCTGATCTGCCTTTAGGGACAGATACCTTCTGGATAACTAGCATGGAATTGCAGCTTCTGAAAATGACACATTTTTCATAGTGAATATGAAATCTGTTATTAGCGAATAACAGATGTAACTATACCTACTTCTGAACACCAGTTCTCCCCTTAGATTTGTCGATGTTCTTTTGTTGGAATATACAGTTTTGACAAGAGGAAACTGCTAGTCTTGACTTAAAGATCACTGATTTACCACAGCTAAATTAGCATTTTACTCAATGTCTCAGTACAGTAACAAGTTCCCAATAAAAATTTCTTCCAATACGTATTGTAGACAACAGCTCTGAGCACAATTTTGCTTTTTCATAGCAGAGGTTTATACAATTATCAGCTTAAGCTTTAATTGGATTTAACTAATTGGTAAACAGGATTTTTATTCATTAGTTTTATACATGTATCAGTTCCTCATTTCAGGTTTAATTTATATTCAATATAAACAACTGGATGACTGAGATACATTAAAAAAGCAGAAAAAAAACTTGAAAAAGCACAGCCATTTCTTCACTTTCTTATTTTAAAACATGTTTATTAGTAAGTCTGATTACTTTTATATACATATCATATAAAATACACATTTCTAAGAGGTCATCCTATGAATTTTGGTATCAACATGAAAAGAAATGCAAGAGCCCTTTAATTTAATTTTTATCAAGTCTTACATGTAGTCCATACGAATCTGAGAAAATAAACACACTGATTTAAAAATGTGCTTATATTTAAAAAATGAAGGTGTTAAAAATAAATAATTGTATTGCTATGAACTAGTCCCATGCTTTTATAAAATAATGCAGGAGAGTGTTTAAACACTGTAGCAACTTAAAAGAATAACTATGACTATGAATAAATGACCATTCACAAAGAATCAGTTAATTTCCTGCTACAGAAGTACTGCTATTACAGATATGGGATATTGAGCGATGAACTGAGCCTACAAATTTACATAAAACCCACAGATAATGCTACAGTGCATTGGTATTATTTTAGAAGGCTTTTCAGGTTTGTCTTTACTATGTCTATAAAAAGGGGCAGTGGAAAATAAAGGATGAAAGCATAGTTGACACATTCTAAGACCTTTCTATGTATTTTAGCAAGATTCTGGCAGTAATCACAGGTGTTCTGATTGTACCCCTCTCTGTGCCTTTTGTTAAAGCACACATGCATTAGCAGAAAAGATGTTTTGCTATAATGGATTAACAGCAACCTAAATTGTCCAACCATTCCCACTCATCATTTTCCTGCAATGAAACAGTACAAAGAAATATTCCCTTTCCAATAAATCTGTCTATAAGTGAACATTTTAAGAGAAGATACTGATTCCAGTCCACCATATATATCTATGTGCAATCAAGAGAAACCTCACAGCATTGACATAATGCTGGCAATTGCAAAATATAAAGATACAAACGAAAATTATGAAAAAAAATGCACATGAATATAAGAAAAAAAGTTAGCATAAAGTGGCAAGAGTAAAGATAAGAGAGATTAAATACATGCAAAGAAAGAAAGTTAATATAAATTGAAAAAGTAAGAGACAATGAAAAAAAACACTGAAAAAAAGAAGACTCCACTTTCTGAAATCCACACAATAATTCTGGTAAATATATAGACAATTTTCACTGGTGTCCCACAAAAACGAACAGAGTTTTCATCTGACAGATGTCCAAATTTTTATGTTCAATCATATGTTCTCCATGCAGATATCTCCTGCAAGTGAACTGGTGGGAAGGTGAACAGGAATTTGAGTAGTATACACTGTGTCTTCATTTAATCCTTGCCTGTAGTAGTGTATTCTGTGTATCTGTTTCTATGTTTATATGTTTTAATATATGGTTCTGTAAACCCCAGCTTGCACTGTTCTAAAGTTGTATTCCTTCCCCAGTGTAACTCTACCCTCACTTCTCCCACGCATGGACCCAAACCCCTCCCTGC
>WEIV01018064.1:943-14439 GCA_013390005.1 Calyptomena viridis
AACTCTGTCTTTCTGCAGCATTTTGTTAGAGAAGATCCACAGTTATATAATATCCAAAAAACACAAGAAACAAGCATAAGAAGAAAAACAGTGACGATTCCAATTATTTGTTATTTAGAGTTGTCATTGAATAATTTTTATCCATTGCTAAACACAATAGCCAGTTGGTTATCAATGAGGCTTACAGTGGTTTTAGGTTTTAGGGCAAGTACCCTAAGGACTACCACACTGTACAGGTGAATCAGGTCTTTAAAATAAATCTATTTCCCTCTACTGTTTTGCGTTTTCCCTGAGTACATGTAAAATGGAGTTAGAAAANAAGGCCTTCAATTATCAATTTATAGAAATTTCTTTCTAAATTAAAGATACAGTATGTCCAGAGAGGATATTCTGCCTTTTCTGGGAGGATTTTTTGTATGAAATGAAAAGCTGAAATCTTGCCTCAAGTCCAAAGCAAAACTCCAGTGTAACCAGTGGGATGCAATAAGCACATCACCTTGGGCTTGTTGGCCATGTAGAAACATACACTTGATTACGTACAACTTGTCACATGAGCCAGGTAAGGACAGGTCTGTGATTGGACCAACAAGTAACAACAGATTTTTTGCTAAAACTAGGTCTTTTTATATGCATTTGGGAGAGACTTTTACACACATACACCCCGAGTACCAACCATATGTTTGCTGAGTACCCTAACTGTACAGGCTGCAGATTCAATTTCTCCTGAGCTTTGCATTTCTCTGCTATTGTCAATTTGCTTCACAAGCATAAAGTTATTTAATATACAAAAGCTTTAATGCTCTTTCAGCATCATATAACAACACATGTTTATCTGAGTGCTAAATAAAAGCTTTCAGAACTTTAAAGTGACTTTATGAATTGTATGTACCATAAAATAAACATTAGAGTATAATAATATTCTGTAATTTGGAAAACAGCAACAGAAACCAGTAGAAGACAAAAGAACAAATGCTTGAATAATTTGCTGCATGTCAGAAACATTAAATTAATTTATGCAATAATGTAAGCACAGAGATGTTAAGGTAATATGGAGGACATAAATTATACATTATTATTGTCAGTTCTAGCACTTATCTTAGTGGTATGTCAAAATAAATCCTGATATGTTAATATTTATAGAAATGAACAACAAGTGTTACAGCTCAGGGATTCATCTGTGATATTTTTATATATAATTTGCATTCACACATATGGGTGTCATTGTCTTTTCTGTAATTTGAGAGGTAAGCATCGTGTAATTCATTTCTAATGCATTTTACATTACCATGAAAGCACATTATGTTTCCTCCACTAACACTTTTCAAATAGATGGTCTGCAGTGATTTAAAGATTGCACAAAACGACTCAGCAAACGGGTGACAATCTACCTGCAAAATATGTAGTTACAATAGGTTACCAGTGAGCAAAGTGCATAGTTTCTTAATGGTAGTGTCTCCATAGAGTAAATACATACCAAAGTTCTTCATCCTCCTCCCCCAAAAATCTGAGGATCTGTATTTTATCCCATTATACCATTCCTAACTTCATCCAAAGGATCAGTTTCTGGATGAAGTTAACTGGACACAACTAGACTTGACTTTTAAAGCTGACAGGAGAAGTTTCTAGAAAAACAGTACAAGAGGAGATCCCCTCTGCAGTATTAAGTACACCCACAGTTGCTGCTACCTCAGAAGCAAGAGGTATACATTCTTCCCTCAGCAAGAGACCATAATTCCTCCCCTGAGTAAGGGTGGGTTAGGGGTTTTGGCCCTGTGCCATGTCTTCTGGCTTCTGGGAACCATGCTTTGGACAAAAAGGTAGCTGTAGAGTTCACATGTTGCTGAGTCTACAAGTAAGGCTACTGTTTCTAATTACCCACATTCATTTTCCCGTTTTCCAGAAAAAAAAGTGTGAAAGTATTTATATTCCCTGATTCAGCAGTAAAAGACTTAGTCTGACCCTTACATTTACATTCTGCTTGTGGAAGGACTGCCATGTCAAAATTATTTGACTAAGTCTGATGATCTTATCTTCTTCCATTTGTCTCATACATTGCTGAAGTTTGTTGCTCCGGAGTTCATCTGTCAGGATTTTCAGTATGGAAGTGTCCAAGTTCATATTTTTGTATATTTATTAACACAGATAATAGTCTTTAAGAAACTCAACAACTCTACCCAGTAGCAACCCTTATGCTCCATCTTACCTTTGGAAAAACAGCTTCATGTTTTTCTTTTAGTTTTCCTAACAAGGTATTTCTAGGGTCTAAGTACAAGTCATTGAAAATCAACCTAAGCATTCATTTTGATGCCACCATAGTCACTGAATCCAGAGGACAAATAGAGAAACTTAGAGCATAAGCCATGAAAAACATGGACTATTGTAGGCTATGGCCTAACACACAGCCAAGCTCCACTTAGCACTGCATGAACATACAAGAAGTTACAAGAGAAAATATGGGGAAGTCTCAAAGAGCGGTTTCTGATCAACATACTCTAAAATCAGATTAAAGCTTGAGAGAAGGGGCTCATAGCCATAAACTGAGAGTATAAGTTGTTGTGTAAGCCCGTTGTCAGACATGACAATGTGAACAAAAAGTCCTACTTGATTTTATCTTTCAATAGGAGAAAAAAAACCAAACTCAATGACCACATTTTCACAGAATCCATATTACAATTCAGGAGAGTAAAAAATGACACAAGAAAGTACAATCTTTTTGCATATAAAAACCACATCTGAAAGAACTCCATACCGGTACAAGCAGCACACTATATACATTGAAAGCATGTAAGTAAAGCGTAGTATGTGGGTCTGATTTATCACTTGACTTTGTTTATAACATTTTATGCTCCACAGAAGTATAGGGTTCTCTTCTGTCACTGAAATGAAACTCCTGTCATCACTGCAGTGAAATGAAATACTATAAAAGGCTGCTCAAAAGTTCTGGGAACAGAGAGGAAATAGACTCGGGATAAATGTGGAAAAAGCTTCTAAGCACATAACTTTACAATAGCATTCAGTCCCTATGAGGTAGGTCTTCAGCTACAATAAATGTTATCACTTCATTGCAATCAGTGGAGGAATAGCAATCAATATCAACTGAGCATTTGTCCCACTGACTTCAAAGAGCATACTTACAATGCACAAATTTAAAGCAAATGTATAAACCTTTCCAGCACTGGGGACTTTAATGTAAGCACACCAAATCCTGAAGTCCCTACTTAATATTTTAAACTACTTTTATTCAGAAACCTCTCACTGGAATCAATCAGGACAAGTAATAAACAGAGTACTAAAAGTTTTTTTCAGAACAAGATATTACATACGAGTCTTACATGTAAAAGTTCCTCAGCAGAATAAGGTGTTTAGTTTCATGTAAATTCGTACTCCAGAACTGAAATATTTTTTTATTTCTTTGGCTTAGAAAAGAAGGAGATTCTTTTTTATTATTTATTATGGCTTTCCCAATGTAGATGAAGTAGAGAAGAGAGACTGAAAACAGCAGGAAAGTTGGAAGCAAACATCCATAGACAATATGCATTTTAACTGACTCAGTACCAAACGGGAAAAATATGAGCAACAGGGAAAAAAATTGATTTGTAAAACAGCGAATGTGTTTTGCAAACATTATGCATTTTTCAACTTTATAAAACAGGAATTAAGTCAAATACTTTATGGTATAAATTTTATATATTTATATAATTTATATATTAATATAATATATAATGGATTTCTATCTAAGATGGTATAAACTGTTTTTCTATTTTCCAGACAGTTCTTATACACACAACCATATAGATTTTATCTTTATTTTTAGTAGAATTTTAGGAAAACATAAGATAATATTAAAGCTCTTTAATGTGGTCCCATCCTCCTTGAACACTTATAAATCCTGATAAGGAGAATGGGAGTCTTAAGTATAAAAGCATATCGTATATTCCCTCTACTTTCTTTCTCACTTAGTTTCATCCAGGCTTCTCTTATGTATTTGTATGAATTGTGCAAAGTTACTGGAAAATTCCAACAGTGGGCATACAGAAAAACAGAGTAACTGTCACTTGCCAGCTACAAGGGAGGGAGGAAAAGGTGCAACTTTACAGTGTGATGATAAGGCTAAAGCTGCCTCTCTCTCTTGGATTTAAAGGACCCTTTACAAAATGGTCAGTGCAGCACATTTCATCTTGCTGCCCAGTGATGTTTAAGTGGCAGCCTGATCACTGTTGCTTGTTTCTTTGGTTTCGTATGAGTTCGCTATCACTTCATTGAACTGCAAAGTATTTTTGGATGACTTTTTTTCCACTCTCTAGTGTCTCTAGTTTTGTTTATTTTTCCGTGCTGCATAATAATGGCCTTGTTGCCTCTGGCTCTGTTCATCACATTCCTTCCCTACTTTGTCTACCTTATCCTCCTAAACTCTCTTGTTGTCATTTTCTCACATGTGAATTTTCTTCTTGTCTATCAAACATAGTGTGCATCCTCAAGTAGTCCACAGTGTCCAACAGCACTCTTACTCAAAAGATAACAGGAAATTTCCTAAGCATTTAGCCAGGAAACCAGCAGGGGCCCCCAGGCAATGCTTGTGCGTGGAGAAAATCCTTAACTGGCATTAAGCCACTAAATCAATATATGTGGCATGGGCTTTTCTTGCCCTTGGAACACAGAATATGTTAGGAGTGTAAATGTCCTGACTGGACAATCCTGGTGCACTATCATTCCAGGAACAACTCTGCAGGCAGTTAGCCAAACATGAGTTAGCACAGTCCTGATAGTAACCTAAATTACACTGTTTACCAGGGCCATGGGATTTGGAACAGGCAAGCATGCATAAACCCTCTGCTGCTTTTCCAGTTTCTAAAAGCATTTACTTCTGCCTCCCTATGTGCAGCCATCACAGATGTGGTTTTTGGTTAGATACACTACTCTACCCCTAGAAAAATTCTGTTCTCTTTCTCTCCATGGCACAAACTGCCATGACTTTTTTATCAAGTACAGTTTCACTACATATCCTCTTAGATCTCTTCAGGGTCTCCTGACTGTGCTGGGCACCAGCCAACTTGTCTAGACAAAAGAGGTTTAACACTACAATGTCCCTGGCAAGGCAGAGAAGCCATGTGTGGCTAGAGAGAAGGACCAGAAGCCAGAGAGAACCAGAAAAGGTCTAATACCCAGATACAAATCAAGGTCTCCTATACATGGGTAGTACCTACTGTAATGCAAAATCTTTATTTAGTGAGTTCTAAAGTGACATATTCCTTTGTGAAGGAGAACAACACCATGTTTCTCGAGTTCAGGATCTATTTATACTTTCCTACAACACTCACCACTCTCACCTATGACTCTGCTGAGTCAAATCAGTTTGCTATTTTACTTGAGAGTCTCAGTTACTTTTCTTTTTTCCTTCATCTCTCATAAATATGGCATAAACATGGAGCAACCCTAATGACACCGGTAAAAAAAAATCTAAACAAGAACACAAGACCAAAACAAAACTAAAATTAAAACAGAAACACAAATTCACTCTGAGATTATTTTATTCCAGCTATACAACCAGCACACCTAGTCATGTAGTGTGCACCTGTAGTTCTCTCTCCTTCTTATCTTTCATAGGTATTAAGCTTTGGTAGCAAACACACACACCAGGCTTTCTCAGGGTGGTATGGGATGGGAAGGGGGTGGTGACATAGCGTGTGGGTGCTGAGAGCAGCTAGACAAGGTTGTGTATGTCAGCACCAGCTGTTCTCTGCAAAGAATGCGTGTTATCATGCTAAACAGGATGCATCTTTTCTGCACTAGGCTAGTAAAGCTTTACAACTTTGTCAACCTTTTTAGCATTCAACAAATTCTTTTAAACATATGACTTCTAGTAAGTTAATCCATTCATTGTCTGGAACTGTGAAAAGTGACATAAAAGCACAATGAAGCCTAATTAAACTTGTTCTGTGAAAGCTAATTTGTCAAACCCAGAAGCATAGTTCATAGATAAATGCTAATATTTGAAAGTCAAATTAAAGTTGAAAAGGTTTGTAATAACAGTTAATTAACTCTTGTTTTGTTTTCCTCTCACAAACTTGAACCAGCTGAAATATTGCTCAGTTCATCTTTAACATTTTGGACCACAAAGATAAAATTCAAAGCTTTGAGATAAGCCTTTGATGTTGGTATTCTCTACAGATTATATATTATTTTAAGATCTCTTTGTTTAAAAATTCATTTTTATTATCCCTGCATGAAATGCATGGCAATTCCCCAAATAACTAACCATCAGGGCAATTAACATCTTCGATCGACACCATATTCCTGATAATTAATACAGACTTTGTACCTCCCCTGTGATAGCTGCAAGGGTTTGATTTTTCAGAGCAACTGTTCATTTACAGAATCAGTTTCATCCTAATGAAAATGGATTGTGAAACTTTAATGAACAAGACTTTGCTGTCATAATAATAAAGACTTTGAAACAACACGAAGACCTACATAACAAGCATCTCACTACACTTGTGTTGCTACACTGTATCAAACCAATTAAGCCATACAATGAATATTAACATCAATGTTTTTTTTAAACTATGTGACATCAGATAAAGTCATGTAAGTGAGAATTATTTTGCTTTCACAACTTCTGGCAAGATAGCTTAATAAACAAGCATCTGTAGAGCAAGATGGCTTGGTCTGCCCTTCTCCCTTTGGTTTAACACAGGTAAGCAAAAGTCTGGAAAACCAATTTACGTACAGCACTAACGTATTTGCTGTGACAGGAGATAGATTGCCTCTCCTGTTTGCTCCCACCAACTTAGGAGATACACATAAAAGCAAACAAGCATGAAAGCAATCTGCCTCAAAGAATGCTGTCTCTGATAGGCATCTAAGCACCTGCACCAGTACTTTGCAGGTTAAGTTAACAGGTAGGCTATCCTGAGGAAGGGTTTGCTGGTTCAACACCAGTCTTGGACAGCCTTCCTAAGAATTCCCTGTCAGCAAAGGGTTGAAGGGTTTTCAGCTAGGTAACTAGAACAAAAACAGAGAAGGCATAGGAGAGAGTAGGAGGGAGACAGCCACTGCTGCACCTGACATGCCAGGACACTGGTTCCTCTGGCTGGACACACAGGGCCAGGAAGGTGATGAGGTTCTGGGTTGGCATCAAGGGCCCACAGCCCCACTTCCTTTGCTGCCTTGAGCCAGGTGTTGGCTCCTGTCCTGAGCTGCCCTGCTGGTGACCCTGCCAGGGGAAGAGCAACAGCCTCATCTCTGCAGACCCACCTGGCCTGTGGGGCTTTGGCTCACTCTGATCAGCCCCATGGGCACAAACTCACCCTGCTGGGGTCCAGGGGTCTTATCTTGTCTGCAGAGAAGCCCCAGGCTCCCCCCTCACCCCCCTGGAAGTGGGGGCAGTTAAGGGAAAGAAGAGCCTCCCCTCAGGCCCTGGTGTGGACAGTCTCTAACACCAAACCTGAGACATCCCCTCTGGAATGAGCCCATCAGGCTGTGGTTCAGCTTGAAAAACAACCAATTACCTGCTGAGAAAAAAAAAAATACCTGGGGGCAGGGGAGGTTAATATTTTCACCTGCTGAACCAAGATGTCAGAGTTTCTCTACAGCTCACCTCACCACTGTGCAGGACTCCCTGGAAAGCTCAGAAAGGAATTTTATTCAACCTCTAATATCTTGGCGAAAGGTCTTTCAAAGTTGTGATCTGAGCTATAATACACTCATAGTTTTCCTTTGGCTAAATCCCCTCAAACATGGAAATGGCTGATTGTTCCCATTTTGAAAAAGTGGTGTATGGGAGAGAAGGGATAGAGTCATTAGTAAATAAATGAATGCGATGATTTTAAAAAAGAATAATTTGCTCAATCAAGAATAATTTGAACAGCATCTAAGTAGTCATGGAAAATCATAAACTATTACCCTATATAGTGCTCTGTTGACTATTAAATGCCTCCTTTTTCACACCACTGGCCTGAATGAATAACTTGGCAGCACAAAATTAGCCAGGTGGCAAAATGTGCTTGTGTCAGCTATTGGCCAAACAAAACAGCAAATAGCAAAGCTCATTTTGCAATGTCACATTAACTCCTTCAACACTGGGGACCCATATTTTTTATCTGCTGTTTGGAAGTACCTGTGAGAAGGCCAAAAGAGAGCTGCTCACTCCCTGTGGCACAGGTGTCCCTGCTCTTGCTCCACTCATCACACTTGCAGGTTGAGGTGATACTTGTGGTTATTCCATACATGGAAGATACATCCGAGGTTATAAGGAAGGGACTGCTCTCTAACTTCTGTATCGGTTTAACATCCCAGTTCAGAAAAACTGTATTCTCAGATGCTTTCTACCACAAAGGATTTTATGCACAACTTCCTTTACCTTTATTAGAACTGCCTCTTCCCATGATAACATAATACTTACCAATTTTTCTGTTTTCGTATTGCCATTATCTCATGTTTATCTTCAGCTTCCAAGTGACCTTCAGGAAACTGATGTAACTGATGTAACTGATTTTGGTCAGTGTTAGAGGACTAAACTTCACTATATTATGTTCCTAGTATCTTCAATGGAACTACCTCAGGGATTAATCGGGAGTTTTACTTACACAGCATTGCTAAAATATTATATACAACAAAAGGACACTTATTGATGTCAGCAGGATTCTTCTGATAGATTTCACAGACTTTATCAAGAGTGACCAATGACCTTTTTCATTCTAGAGGTTAATATAGGGGAACAAAGCGTGTTCTTTTATAATTAGCAGTCTCTCCCTGCTACAGAAACTCACCTTCCCATTGCGTAGCTAATAGTAGATCCCTAAAGTTAAAATTGGGCCTCTTTTTTATTAATAAGGAATTTATTTAACCTTAGTATGCAATATTTCCCTGAAGTATCATGGAATTCATTAGGAAAATAAAAGCAGTATTTCATAATTAAGTTTCTGGTTTAATATTTTTTTTACATGAAACATGTTTTACTGATAAAGCTGACCATGTCATTCACTGTGAACCCAGGGCAGAAAATGGTAGGATATTGGCAGCTATATTTTTTGCAAAAGATTTTTTTTTTTTTGGTCCACAGCATATATGTCTCATATTTCTGATTCACTCTAATTCCAAAAATGTTAAACACATTGTACTTAGCCAAGGACAATGTCCTGTTTTTATCCAGGCAGTCCCATTTCCACAGAGTTGTTTCACATGCCCTCAGCAAAAGATGTGTGAATATTTTCCATTAAAAGCAGCAGTGGTTGGAGAAGGGAATCACTAGTACTGTAAGTTAATGAGATGGGGGGCTTTAAATACACTTAATAAACAGTCACTTAGGCTGAACATAATAAGTCATGGAAATTTATAAACTATTACCCACTATAGTACTTCATTGACTATTAAACATCTATTTTTCACACCACAAGCCTTAGTGAATGGCTTGGCAAGAAAAAAAATTGGCCAGGTGGCAAAACGTGCTCAGTACAACCCATGTCAGATATTGGCCAAGCAAAATAGTCCAATAGAAGCTGATTTTGAAATGCTTTTAACCCTTGATAGCCTATGATGAAGTTTACCAGCAGCTAGCACACTTATGTTCTTGAAAAGAGTAGTATGCATTAAGACTATACACCTTTTTTTTTTCCTAAGTACTGCGTGTTTGTCTGTCTTGGATACCTGTTCTCTCCACTATCTATCTAAGATCCCCAGTCTTGCTGATGGTCAAAGCCTGGGGACAGAGGTACTCTCTGTCACCTAAGAGGTTAGAGTGCACCCAACATAGAGTTTTCACTTTAACTCTGGAGTTTGGACCGTTCTGTAATTTGGGAGCCTCTGTCTCTCTTGTTTAATAAAATAGCCTCCAAGAGGACTGGGGGAGTTTCCAGCTAGTTAAACTCATGGCAATCCCTAATCACACTTCCATGGGAGAATGGACTTTTTCTAGTGTAGAAGCAAGGGTTTACCTGTGGATTTAAAACTGTGATGTGAATGGAGTTACATAAGACAAGGAATGTCTGAGAGGAAATCTCTGAGCTTGGTTGCATCACTACATATATTAGCTCTGTTGATCTCTGTGGAGAGACCAAAACCCCATATTTCTAGCAGTTCATCAAACCTCTGCCACCCCAAACTGTTTAAACATTTCAGGGTGTCTCATGCCTGGCTGAAGAGCCCCTGTAAAACATAGGGTGGAAGGGGCTAAAGCTGGTAGCAGATAGCACATTGGAAACTATTCAACGTCTAGATGAAAAATGAGAGGCTTGCACTGTGTATGACCTTTCATCATCCTTTGTGACTTCAATTAGGCACAGCAGCAGAAAGACAGAAACCCTGTTTTCCACTATGTCCTCATATCAGTCAGAGCAAAAGATGTATTATTTTTAAGCATGTTTCATGTGCCTCGTGTTTCTTCCTTTCTTCCATCTAATCCTTTACTTCTGTCTTCCGTTTACTCATCCCTTCTCTTACAAATTTTTGAAGCATTTTAGCAGGTTACACAGAGAGACAGAATTATCTTTATCTCTTGCTGATGTCATCCATCACTACAAATCCAACTATGCAGCACAGAGGGGTTACACCTCCTGCCACAAGCTGACTTGAGAGTATTCCTGTGGGCCACTACAGGGCTAAAACTCATTGGGGTCAGAAGAATGACTCAGTCACCAATGTCTTGTCTCTAATAGCTAATCCATTCACTTTTTGAGTTCCTACTGAATACTACTATCTAAAAATGTCCCCATACCACCCATTGCTGGAGAGGTGGTACAGATACACCACTGAAAACATATCTGGTGAAACAGTGTCAAGCAGTAATTATATTCTTGGGAGAAAGGGCTATATGGAAGGGAAATGAGAGCTTACAGTTGTCTTAGATGTGTGTTTGCATCAGTTTAACTGACAAATGGGGGGCCAATATGGCAACACTGAATTGAAACCAACATACATAGCTAAATTAAACTGCTAAAGGAATGTGTGTAGGTCAAAAAAAATTTCCAATTACTGGAGCTGGAATAGGGCCAAAACACCTTCACTAACACCTCTATTCATGGAAAAAAAAAGTTATCCTTAATGACCACAAATTATCACAGACTCTGTTTTACATCTCTTTCAAAAGCCAGCATATTCAGCAGTGTTACATTCCCCAGAGCTAGAGGGAAAAAGGGGAAAATATGTCATTGATTTTCTTTCCCCCCCAAGAAATTCATGATTCTGTTTGCACTAATTTCAACAGTACAGAGATTTTTCAAAATGAGAATCAGTCTTGTTTAACCTAGAAGCCAACAGCATTAAAAACTTAAGGTGTCTCACTCACTGCTTTCTTTTGCAGAGGCAATCAGGATCTGCTTTTTTTTCAAGCAGTATGCATAAAAAGCCTCTGCATAGACTGCAACACTATTACCTGAAGCAGAAGGAGAACAGTCAGCATCTCTGAAGGCACCTTGAACGTTGTCCCAAAGCCCACTGAAGCAGATGGAAGGACCTCTGTGAATCTGTGTTTTACATACAGGTGTAGGCACACATGGAAATAATTGCATTTTTAGTTTCAACTAATGAAGAACAAACAATTTACATATATCCTTCCCTTCTTCATATTTCTATTATGCAGTTCCTTGCTGCCTGAAGTTTGGATACACAGGAACAAGAAGGACTAACTTTGTTTTGCCCATCCTCTCCTCACTTGGAAAAGGAAGAGGAATGAAGAATTAGGAGATCATCTTTTCATGATCATGCTATTGCCTGCTAAAAGCTCACCTTCACTTTACATGAAAGTCACTGAATCAAAACGAAGACATGCTCACATGGGTCTACATATATTCCTGAGATTATTTGTTCAAAGGGATTGATATATTTCTGCTGTCAACCTTACAGTTGGCTTAACACAACTTGGAGCCTTCGGTGTTGTTCTAACATGTGCTACTGGTAAAGTTTTCTCTTTCTGAAATGTTATTTTCCACTGCCAAAACACGCAACAATCCTATGCTTGGCTATTGAAACTTAATGAATGAACAGTAAGCATTTCTGTAATCTCAAGAATTTATTTTATTTCATGTTCTTTGTCACATTGGCTACTACTCTGAAATACTTCAACCATTTTAATGGGCAATAAAAAATGGCCAAAATACTTGCTGTCCTTCAACCCAGTGTCAGTAAAATAAAACAAAACAATATTCCAGCCTACATGTTGGGAGGAAACACAAGCTTTACTTTACTTCCAAAGCAGACAAATAATTTAGCTTATGTGCTTGCAAAGGAATGGTGCTATCATACCAGTATTGTAAGGTTTGACATCAGGTTTATTCAACCTGTTGTCATTTCTAGACTCACCATTACTGGGAAAAAAAGTCTTACATTTGACACTTTAGGCTGGCAGAAGTAAGAAGCATGAGGGCTCATTGCTTAATTGTTGAGGGGTGGCATCTTGTTGCTCTACCAGGGCCCCTTGGAAGGAACTGAGCAAAATACTGGTGAATTTTTAAACTGAAGCCTCACTTGTCCCTTTTATGAAATGGTGCTCTAAAATGGAGGGTTTGCATCATGTTTACCTGCAAACCTGCAGGTAAATTTCAAGCCTGCAAAAAAAATTTCAACTTTTAACTTAGGAAATAATTATTAGCACTGACCAGATATTATCAAAGGAAATAATTATTAGTGCTGACCAGATATTCTTGTTTCTGGTAACACGATCTCTTCCTTATCCTTTATTTATTGTTCTCTTGGAACCCAGTGAATTCATTTAACCAAAATTCAGATTGACGCTCATCTATAATGTTTGCATTGTTCCTGTTTTTCCTTATTATAAGCCATTCATGGCATCTACACAAACTTGCTGTTTCAGCTATGGAACAAATCCAGAAGACACCACTGTGGATACAAACCATGTACCCAAATGAGTTGATTTTGGCACCCAGCTTGCTGATGAAATTTATGCTTCATTAACAGATGCCTAATGTATATAATGCACATATTTTAGAATTGACCTCAACCTGGCCAGGGAGGCTGGCTGACCCCATGAAAATACAATTACCTAATGAGAGATTAGAGTTTTGCTTATTGTATTTACTATTTCTAGGAAATTACTTTTTGTCTCTTTAGCTGTGTCAGCCTTCTTGCTTAAAGTATGTTTTAATGTTATTAGAGCTTGCAAGCAAAACTAGTGGAAAGACAAGGAAAGGCAGTACAATTTCCTTTTACATCAGAGCCAATGTTTCTCCCAAACCTTAGCAGNTTCTCCAAAACCTTAGCAGGCTGGGATTGCCATAAGATCAATGCAGCTGAAGACTCCACCTGCAGAATGAGCTCACTGTCTGTGCATTACACCAGCCCTCTGCCAGTCCAAGTAGTAAGACTCCTGGGGTTGGTCTTGAACCTGCTACTCCCCACACTGGAGTGCTAAGCTTTGCTGCCAAGACACCAGGCCAGGTATTAAATACATTCTTGTTTCTGTTACTTTCCAGCACTCAAAGGACCACATTAGAAAGCCCAGAAAACTTAATTGTAAAGTGAGGAGAATGCAGAATGCTTAAAGA
>WEIV01018085.1:0-14382 GCA_013390005.1 Calyptomena viridis
TTTTCTTTTTCTCTCTTTTATTTATTTATTCTTTTTTAACTATGAATCTCTTACCACAAAGTAGATCTGGGATTTATGCCTCCTGGCCAGGTCAATAATGTTCACTCCATTATAATAAATATTTTCAAAACAACCATGAAAGTTCCTGCGTGATAATGTCCTTGATTTTCCAGGCACTGGGATCCCTCCAAAGCTGAGCTTAGAAAGAGAAGAAAAATCAACGATGCTATTAAGTAATTTTCTACAAAAAGAAGCAAGACTATAATGTTGACTACAATGTAAGAGCAGAAGTCAAAGAGTGGCCAATAATGAATCGCTACTTCTTGGCTGTTTCAATGTTAAAAGAACATGTTAAAAGAACAAGCTAATAAAAAATTAGCCTATATCAATCCATATGTATGTACTAAATTATTCTGAAATGTCGGCTGTTTTTTTTTTTATTCTGACGATGTCTACTAGCAGTGTCTTAGATAAGTTTTCAGGGTCCATTACAGCTGAAAAACCAAGGAGAAGAGGACAAGACCAAGTATATACAGACTTTGTAGGACAGTGTGAAAAAGGAGGAGAAAATCCTGACTTCTCCACTGTGTGCACATCACAATTAACAGCGAATAAGAGTGTATCAAATTAAATTATTCTAGGGCAGATCCAAAACAAATGAAGGGAAGTACTTTTTCCCTTTCAAAATGTTTAAGCACTTTCCTTGACATGGATTTCTTAGTTTCAGAAAGAGATTGGGAGATTTAATAAAAATAAAAATCCATTGAGAGCTACTAAATTCAAGAATATCACTCTGTCTAAACAAGTTCCTGAGGCAGAAGCTATTAGAGAGCAGTAAATTATGTTAGAAAACCATTGCCACAAGGGTGACCTCAGTTATGCTGAAGTCTATGTTTCTACTCTCGGGCACCATCAGAAACGAGATGCTAGTGTAAGTGAACTTTTGAGCTGATCCATTTCAAAGTTGTTCTCGATAACACTGTATAAACTGTTTGTGTTTTAATTTTGAAATTTTACTTAATGCTTTAAATCACTTTAGGAAACAACCCCCCAGAATCAAATATATCATATATTGTTATTAAAATGAGAAAATTGTATAAGCAGAAATGCAATTCTAAATAAAATATATTGTTCTTTTTTGAAAGTTTTTATGCTTTCTTTTTACCTGTGTTGGTAACACATACTTCAAACTATAGTATGTGGAAAAGAGGAAAATTTAATTTGCAATAATAACTGATCTAGTAAAAAGATATCTCTTTGCCAACCAGTTATTTTCTTTCTCTCCTTTTTTTTTTTTTGAAATTGGTATGATCCAATATATTGATATTATGATTTGCCTTAAAAAATTCTAAGCAGATACTTTTGAAATGGGATACTGCAGACACTAGACAGCATAAAATCTTACTCCAAACTGCTTAAAAAATGGGACAAGCACAATAAAGTCTATAGGTTCCATACACTGTGTTCTATCACTCATTATCTCATCCAGTAAACATGACTGGGGCAAAGATAAAACAGCCAGCCATCATATTACAACTGTGAAATAGTGGTATTTTTAACCACAGGTGGGAAAATTTCACAGCAAATTACATCTACTCCTTTTCATGAACCTACTATTTGTTTAAGCAAGATTTTTCCACAGTATATTTTTCAGATCTAACACGGATTTATTTAAATCCTAACATAAACATTTCAAAAATGGTTTTATGCTGATTTTTTGTAATTTTCATCAATCTTTCTATCCATAACATTAATATTAATAAAATAATAACATTGAGTTGAGTCTCATTCACTATGTTTGCATACTGTTTATCACATTTGCAGCTCTACTGAAACAAAGACATTCAACTAATGAATTCTGAGATGAAAAGCATGGTCTTTTGAAAATACTGAGCTGCGAGAGTAATGGAGGATTCATACTCTAAAAACATTGCTTTTTCTTTGATTCATTCCTTTAGGAGACAGAAGAAAAATCCCTAAAGTCTTAAGCACTACGAACTTTCTTAAGTTCTGCCTCCTTTGCCTGTTTCAAAGCAATTGCATAACAAAGGTAATAAATGTAATAAAGAAAAGGTAATTTTCACACCTCATAATCAAGGTCCAAATAATTGAATTCTCCTTTTGTGTGAAAATGATGAGTGTGTTTATCCACTGTAAAGTTTACTTGATTGTTAAAGTGTTCAATAAGAACAGAATGCCAGTGTTGATCATCCAAAAGGCTGCCCAGTGTAATATTAGTTTGGGCATTAGAAGGATGAATTTTAGTATCACCTTGAAAGAAGAAAAATAAAAGCTATTAATTTCATTCAAAAATATAATTATTCAAATATATACTGCTAGTTTATCATACTCTATACATTAAAATTCACTTAACAGTTTAAAAGAAGTTTTAGTCAAACAATAATTATGAACTATGTTAGACTTTATGAGACTCCAGCTGTTACCTAAATCAATGAGTAGAGACAGCTTCCCTTTAGTTAATTCCAGGGTGATGTAATCTCCATTTTGTCCTTCTCTGTGGAGGAGAATTCCATCACTTTGCATTGTCTTAAACTTCAGAGAAATCACATCTTTCAGTGCATTCATGAGTTTTTTATTTAATGTGTAAATTAGACAACTTTTCCCATCAAAGCCAACCACCTCAGACCCTAGAAGTAAAGAAATGAAAGATGATGTATAATGCTATGTCTAAAAGAAATGGTTGCATGTTATTTCAATATGATATGATGCCCCACCGCTAACATCTCTAGATCCACCTGTGCTCAGTAAATTATAGCTTTCTTCTTCCACATACATTGACTGTCCTGTTTTAATGATGATGCTATATCTACATAATAAAACAAGGTGAGAAGAGATTTGGCTTCTACTGAAATCTAGTACTATTCTCATATGCTGGAGATATGTCTTCCTTGCCTTGGAGTGACAAAGTACTTTGATACATTCCATTAGAGCAACCTGCTGGTAATGTTCTTCCCAAAACAGCTCAAGTTGCTCTTGACCTTCTGTAGGAAAAGGGAAAAATGAAAAGGGAAAGGGCACAGCAAAGGTAAAAGGGAAAGGGAGGGCAGGGCAATGAATGGAATGGAAGGGAAGGGAAAAGCGCTAAAAGATTTTATCCCAATAATATAAAAAAGTCAAAATCAGTACCCATTGAACAAGACACAGAAAAACGAGCTGGTAACACTAAAAAGCTCATAGAGTATTCACAGTTCATATATAAAGAAGAAAAAAGTAATTACCCTTGAAAAATACATTTGTGAAATGAATGAAGTTGTAAAGGACACTGAATAAAATACGAAGTTATTTTTCAACTGACTGGTTGATTCTTGCAAGTCAAGGGAAACCCATTATCTATTTACAAACTTTATATAACTTCACTAAAAATATTTCTTTGTATTGTCAGCATGGAAATTAACTGAATTCAAATTTATTATAGTACTTTAAGTTAGCAATTTATATTATATTTTCAAAAAGCTCTAGCCAAGTGAATGCAGCTATATTTTTAAATATGGTTTCTCAATTTTCTTCGTATCTCGATAATGAAGAATTCATTTACCAAAGGTAAAATGAAGAAATATAACATATTACCTAAATAAGAATCCTAGATTGATTATTTTGCTTCACTATGTCATTGAATTAATGTCAACAAGAAAAGAATTAATTAATGTTGAATTAAAATAATGAATGTGAAGTAGAATGGCTGCAAAAAAGACTCAATAAGACAACCTGCACATTGTTACGTATCTATCGAACCAGCTAACTAGAGATATTCTTAGTAGGCACTGATAAATTAGATTTTTTTTTTTTTTGGGAACATACTCTTCTTATTAGTTATTGGGACAAGAGCAGAAACAATATCAACACTGCTCTCCAAAATCCCTTAGTGTATTCTGCAGCACTAGCTCCTAAGAAGCAAAATATGCTCTCTCTACATTTGGAAAACAAACAAAATTAAATCTTCTCCACTCCCTGACCCCTACTCCACGCCATGCATGAATGAAGATTGTGAAAGGCTTGCAGATGTTAATCAAAATGTAATATTTCTCATGTGTGTTTTGTCTTCACTACCTAGGCATTAGCCTCAGAAATACATTTAAAGAGTTGTGAGAGAGATAACTTGGATGTCGAACAGGGTTATAAGGATAAACAAAATGTGGGCAAATATCCAAGGTGCCATAACATTTTTTTCTCATATTTACCAACTGCTTACAGCTACTAATAGTTGCTGGACTTCAACATCTCTCTCCATGTGTTTTCTATAGTTTTCTCTTGTAAATAAGGAAAATGAAACAGGTTGATTTGATAATACACAATTATAATGTGTCTTTCTCAAATTAATGTAATCTAAATTCTTAGTATACTGTGAAAATACCTTTGGAAATCATGAAATGTCTCTGAGAAACTGGAAATTCTGGAAGCCCCCTCACATGCCATACGATCAAGAGTCCTAGTGACCCTGAGCAAAAGTTTTAGTTTTGTTTGAAATACTGAAATATTTTGGTTTGAAAAATTACTTGATTTTTTTGATCTTTAAATTGAAATAAGTGCTAATGTTCTATAAGAAAAAAAAATCCTTAAAACAATGAAAACTGGCCATTATTCCAGTTATGAAGCAGACATGAATTCCCTTCTTTGATTGATGTAACTGTGCTATTGATTTTAAGCATTTTAGCCAGAATGAGAATGCTCAAAAGACCCCTGAAAGTTAACAGTGTCACAGAACAGTGGAAGAGCATTTGTGTATCACAGTATCTGCAGTGCTGGTTGTTAGGTAGGCACTACATCTAACAATTTCTAATGCGCAGTCTGCATTTAGTTTCCTGTTATCTTTCTTCTAAAATTTTGTACATTTGTAATTTTCACATTTAAACCCACCTTTCAGTATGCTGTATGAAAGACAAAAAATAAAATTGTTCTTTGTTTGTTTGTTTGTTTGTTCTATTTTTAGGCTTTGGTTTTCAGAGGATGAAAGGTGAGTGTTATAATGAAGGGAGAAAAGAGTAAGACAAAGACTTTCCCAATATCCATTTTTTAGTCTCAGGGCATTGCTTAACCTGAACTGTGTTTTATATGGCTTAATTGACACAATAATACAGTTCAGGAACAAGACACAGAAAATTTCTGCAGGGATTCACTGTTTTATTTTGCACACACTAAATAGGAAGAACTATCAGGCAGAGGCTTGAGACAGATTTTGTGGTGAGGTTCAGCACAGAGTGTGGTGTAGTCATGGCAGAAGCAGATTTTGTCAGTCCATGTGAAGTGAGGTAGAACACCTGGGGGTACAAAACTTTCTTTTCCTTCCTTCCTGCCTGCCTGCNGAGTCAAAGAACAGAGCAACATGGAAGACATAGAAGAATGAGGAGTGAAAAGAACTAAATACAAAAAAATATAGGGGAACTCTTTTAATGTTTCATGAGACTCCATAACTAACTACCATTATTCGGTTCTATTCCATAAATGCTAAGAGGCAAAAATGGAAGGACTTTTCCAGATGCATGCCTTACAAACATCTGAAATGTGGCAGTCCTTGGCCTAGAAAGTTCACAGGAACAAAGGAATTGTGTGTAAAAAAACCAAAAAACAAAACTCACAGCAATCTGGTTTATCATATAGAGGTCCATCATGAATATTACCAAGCCTCACTAAGACTGTAATTAAAGGGGAAAAAAATTTTCTGAGAATACTAGGCTAAATTATTCAGAGCAGGTATTTGACTGGAAGACTGCAGAGCATAAAATTTTAAGTAGTGAAAACATTTTATCTAGTAAGTATTCACTGAGATAATAATGACTTATTTAGGATGTTAAAAGCTCATGGTAATTCTACATGTTCAAAATTAATACAGAGATGATAAAAAGTCTGCAATTCATTGGAATGAAAGCATTTATAAAGAGGAAAAATAAGAATTTCTAGAACATGCAACATCACTAATTCAGAGAAAATCTTAACCAGTTTAAAAAAGATTACATATTTTTAACACCACCATGTTCTTTACATATTGCATTACAGTGGATAATAGATGAAGTAAATATTCATTTTAGATTCATCCTAACCTTAGAAGATAATTATAACTGATTTGCTTTCATAACCTACCTATAGGATAGATCTTGTACAAAATAAGTCAAATACAGAAAAATACATAATCTTCCTCAAAGGTAGTTAATGACCACACAAAAAATATTTTAACTTCTTAAAATTCTTAACTTCTGCTTATTCTACAAGTTTTCTTTTTTTAGTTACATGAACACTGTCCTTTTTTTGTCCTCTAGACTTGTAGATTTTTCTATCGCTCGGCAATAGGCATAATACAGAAGAGAATCATAATATGTATCTTGCAAGGTGTGACAGAGAAAATTATTATAGTGAATGCATAGAATTAAAATCTGGGCTATAGGCATGTTCAAAAGAGTGCTCTTCAGTTTGGAAACTTTTGAGAACAAGACTTTGAGTCAGAATTAAAACATTATCAAATGGACAAGGTAAAGGACTGGGAAAAGTTACTGACTTTCAGTGAAGCTTACAGACAGGAAAGACTGTACTCTCATTAAGTACCAGAGAGACAAGGTTTCAAGTGGAAGACTCAGATGATCTTTCAGCTAGGACTGATAAAATCACCTCTATTAGGCCTGTGTTTTTAACTTTTAGTCATCCTGGTGCTTAAAAAGTTAAGTTCAATAAAGTCTTCGCCATATTTCTTAGTTACATTATATTGTTTTAAGAACGAGTAAGATTTACACTGTCCAGCAGATCAGTAAAACCGTAACACTTATCTACTGTCTTCCAAAGGTTTATATCAGTTATTAATGGTACAAAAATTGTTCTAAAAGTACCCCTTAAACATATAAAAATTATGAAGTGTCCTTCAATTGTATATTTGTGGGTCTGTCTAGTTGTACTCTTGTTGGTGCGGGACCAACACAGAAAATAGACTATATTAAGATGCTGCTTTTGAGACTATTAAAAAAAAAAGTTTAAGTCAGTTATTAGATTATGCCCACACCATACAGGAAGAACTGGAAAATAAGCATCACATATTGATAGTTAATGCAGAAATTGTGAAGTCTGCACAAAAACCTATTAAATCAGTTTTATTCAAGGTCAAATTTAAGCTTAGAAATCTAGTTCCAGGCGCAATTTAGGTAGCAAAAGATAATGATGAAGATTCATTTCATTTAGCTGTTTCAGAAAGAAACTTACTGTATGTGCATCCATACACTTCAATGCGCATTCCAATTCTGCCACTCGGATTCCATTCCAAAGGCACAAACCGCAGAAATCTTGCTTTAATGGAATGCTGAAGCTTATAGTATATGACAGTGTCTGCATTTGTGTTTCCAGAAAAGGCCTAGAAGAAAATGAAAAAGAGATCAGCCACATCTACATTGAATACAGTAATATATGGAAGTATTGCTGATCTTTTCATTTTATACCCTCATCTGGCAAACAGTCAAGAACAGGAATAAAATACACTAGTCAGTGAATTCCATTCGAACTGATGAATCAATCTTTACTATTCTTCTGGATGAGGTGTTAACTCATCTATGTATTTAGCACTTATGCTAGACTCAACAAAATATTATACATCTAAAATTTCAGTGAATCAAATTTTCAAAACCTAACCTTCCTGTCAAAAATGTGTATAATATCTTGATGTTTCAGAGTATGGTTCCATCTAACAATATTGCATAAGAAAACAGAGTGATCTCTATGAGTTCCTTTTACTGAGGGGTTAGATTAGTGTCATTTCCAGCCTGTGTTTTAGATGCGTAGTATGCTGTATTAAAAATTGACAGGCCATGGTAATGAAAGACTCTAGTCTCCAACTAAAGAATCCAGAGTATCACAAAAGGAATTTAATTCAGTATTCTGTTAAAAAAAGATCTATATTTCAATTTTTTTCCCAAGTGAAGGATTAAAAAGCAAACTTCTTGGATTTCTTGGCAGTATTTAACTGATAAAACTACTTTCCCTTTTTGTTACATAAAGAAAACAGAAAGAAACACAAAAAAATTTAAAGAAGAAAGTAAAAATAATCTAAAGATCTGTAAACATGAACTTTAGCATCCTAAAGACTGGAGAATATATTCTGATTTTGTTTTGTTGTGTGGTGTTTATCTATCATTGACTGTTTATGATAATGTGAAGCAGAAAGAATATGTTAAGATATTTTGGATCTAAATATCTGATGAATCAGACAGAAATAGCACTCTGAAATGGTTAGATGAGAAATATTTAAAATACTACACTATTTTGGATTTACGAACAGTGCTGTTGCCATATATATAAGCCACAGATGTTGCACGTGCAGAAGTACATAGAAACCAACATCTTTAGGTAAGCAGCTTCTTTTTGCTTAAGTTTTTGACACAGAGGTTAGCTTCATTCGATTTATTATGTACCTTCCTGTACATGAATTTTTTCAACTTCCCTTCCCTCTACTAGTAAAATTTCAATAAATTCTAACCTCCAAACAATTAATAGAAAAAAGAAGAAATTAATAAAACTAACCCAAACAACAATAAAACCCCCAAAAGAGGAGTTAATAAAAGCGCTTGTTTAAGATAACTTATTAAGCTAGTAATAAGCAATGTGAGTTAGTGACTTTGAATGTCCACACCACTTTCAGCTTCATGCTTTATGAATTCACTAACAAAGCAGGTGAAGGTGGAGACATGCTAAAACAAAAACCAGAGAAGAACTACTATTTGGAGGGTGAGACCCTTACAGACATCTTCTCCCTTCAAATCCTTATTTGCAGTCTAACAAATGCAACTGCCACAGTGCCAATTAGTCTGTTGACTGAACCAGAACCCAGCCCCCAGAATTTTAAGTACTGTGAGCAAATGAAGTGTTCAATTAAGAATTATATTTTTGCCAAGTCATTTTTTGAGAGCAGCTGCCTTATAAAAAATAATTTATTGAATACAGAATGTATATTGCCTGATTTTTTTTACTGTAGGGTATACTTAAATCATATGGTTTTAATTTAAAATTAGATTTTGGGCTTCAATAATAACTTAAAGTTACTTCAAACTACTCCTTTACCCACTCAAAATGGCCAGTTTAGAAATTAATATTTTTAGCTGTCATTTTACAAAGCTTTTAGCTGGTAAAGACACATTTTAGACTGTATCAATTGTGTTGAGTATTAAGTGAGTCTTTGTTGCTTGATTTTTAAACACTCTAAAGGTTGAAATGTAGTTTGGGGCTTTTTCAATTTTAATTCTTTTCAAAAGAAAGAGAAAGAGTACAAAATCAGACAGCTTTTCCTCCAGACTACAGCACTAAAGGCCTACCCGAATCCTATGAAAGTAGCTTGTAGGCTTGTTAGAGAAGAATTACATTCAACATGACAGACTGTCCTGTCTTTACAGTAAAATTCAATTACTATTTCATGGTCCAATCCAATCCAATAATCTTTTAAACACAGAATTAACCATATAACCATATAACGAGCTTCTTTCCTCCCACCCCTGCCTTCTTCAGACTGTTCAGATCACTTCATTCTTGTGTCAAATCATGTAAAGGGAACATGCCATTATTTTTGATTATGCAGAGTCTTCTCAACCTACACAGGTATCTGATGGTTAAAAAGAAGCAATGTGACCATCAGTTAATATGACTGTGTGGTAGTTTTTAGTGGCCAAGTTTTTTTCTGTTGGCAGGGGGGCCTATGGAGAGGCGTCTTTGAGAAACTGCTGGCAGTTTCTCCATTTCCAGCAGAGCTAATGTCAGTCAGCTCCAGGNCTTCTGTGGAGGAGACCCCACGGGAAGCAGGGGTAGGACTCTCCCTGCCTGAACAGCGGCAGAAACAACAACTGACTTTAACCCCCCCACTCCTGTTTTCCCCAGGCCGCTGGGGGGAAGAAGGGAGATCTCTGAAAGAGGGAGGGGTGGGGGAGAAAGGGGGCTGTAAGATCTATCGGGCTTCTCACTCTTAAGCTCTGATTTTGAAAATAGTAATAAAATCCTTGGTATTTTAAGTTGGAGCCTGTTTTGCCTGTAAAATAACTAATGAGGAGGGGTTTTTTTATGGTCCTTATCACAAACTTGTGAAACCTTTTCAGTCTTTCCTCTCCTCTGTTTGTTAGCAGGGAAGGGAGTGGGAGAGTGTGGCTGTGTGTGTGAGTCCTTGGCATTTAGCCAGGCTCAAACCTTTACAGTCATTTTTGGTGCCCAGCGTGAGGCATGATAAACACTGTTTGCAAAAATATTAATAGTGTTGTAAAGGTAACCCCTCAAATATAACTACTTGTTGAATCTTAGTTGATGCTCTTACAGGTACTATAGTATACAGTTTTTCGATAGCTCAAAGGTTTGTCATCTTTCTTAAAGAACGCAGTTTTTGAAACATGGAAATATTTACTATATAGCAGTTTAGCTTCAAACAGTAGTAGGGGACTCAGCAGTATAGATATCTAAGTAGATAACTCTCCACTATCTATGTTTCATGAAGAAGTAGTACTCTGTGCTGTACTGATGCCTAAACTGAGAGCCTACTTTCAAACTTGTTTTAACCTTCCTACACAATTTCTAACCCAGTAACTTTTTTACCCCAAGCTATTGCTACCCTGCTTTCAAGGTGGAATTAGTCAGTTCATTATGGTGTCGGGAATCATGAATGTGTTCTGGACTGCACTAGTAAAGTCCTGTCTGTAGAAAAGGCAGAATCAGAATGATGATGAAGGTAAGCTTATATCAAGATTAGGCAGAAAAAAGTTCTTTGTTCCTGTGTCCATCTAGAAGCAATTGTGGTTTTAGACTAGAGATAATACAGGCATCTTGTCCAAAACTTTCTCAGCCAGTCAAAGACACAAGAAATGAAGCTGTGTATTACCCATACTTTAGATAACCTAGGGGACATAATGCTTGCATAATGCAATTTTTACTGTATAACATACTATGTATTTGCTGTAAAACATACTATAGGACTAAATAATATGCATAATGTTTTTACATAAGTTGTGTACCTATTGTAATAAGTATAACATTTATTACAAATATTATTTAAAGATATATATATAAATAAACATAAATAAATATACTTATGTGCAAATTCTCGTTCAATGTTTAATGACAAGAACTGGAACAGGACCCAACCTGAAAAATTTTGTTGGAAGAGAAGTTTAGCAGTGAGTTTACCTCAAGAAGGTTCTGACTTCACCATGTGGTTTATGAATTCTAGTATCAACACCAGAAAAAGCAGTTGAAAAAATCAGTGGAAAGTAACTAGGAGCTGTTTGTATTAAATGCTTGTTCTCATCACATGATAATGGTTATACTTTAGAAATACTGTCAATCCAAACTGCCTGTACAAGTCCTTCTGTTTATGACACACACCAGCACTGCAATTAACATTAGTCAGCAGTCATCGAGAAGGAAATCCCAGATGACTACTGGTAATTTGATTAATTTAGAGCATCAATGAAACTACCATAACAATGCTGCAGGATTAACCCATCTGAGAATTAAGGGAATTAAAAATAAATTATTTTCTACCATTACTTCTAAGTTATATCCATGTTCATATAGTAGTTTAATTATTTATATCTCAGTAACGAAAGCAGTGCCTATTCCAGATAAATTAATAAACAGTACAATTAGCATCAATTAACATCTTTTCTGAACAAGAATCCAAACATTCAGACTCTTCTTTATCATCCTATTACCACTGTGGTAAGTTATTGTTAGTCTTTTGAAGTTGCTCCTGAAAGTCAACAAGTTTGAACTGTTTGATTAAAGTGAAAAAATGAGTGTGAAAATCCTTCAGTCAAAAAACGTTGTATCAGAAAACTGCCTCCTTTACTAGATGTCCAAACTGGAATTATAGCTAGGATAAAATATTTATATGGATTAAATAACCCAATTGTTAAGACTTCATTGGTTATACACATAGAATTATGCAAAAGCTGACAGATTTGTTTGTTATACAATACTAACAGTGGCATCACAGTGAGAAACCCTGTACCATAGGTTACTCACTATATTTTTCACTAGATCTTGGCTCTGAATTGTTAAAAATACACTCAAACTTAACTAGAGTTGCCTTAAATTGATCAAAACACACAGTGGTTGCACATATTCATAAATTTGACTGATTATAAGGTCTTTTGTAAAAAAGGATAGAATATCATTATGACAGTATGTTTAATATAGACCAGATAGAAAAAAAATATTGGCAGAAAACCACCACAAATTTTTGTTCCAGTCAATGTTCACTGCTTGTAACATCTAAATCTGCACTATCGTACTTACTGTATTCCATCACTGTCACCAAAAAGAGGATAGTGGCGTAAATTGTACCAATATTCTTTCATTTTATCTCTTTCTGGCATTTCTACACATTCAGTGAATGCTTTATTCACTGGAATATTATGCCATGATTGGGCTTTTTGCCTTTGACTGTGTGAGTGGAAACTTTGCATAAAAGAACAGCTCCTGAATTAGGAGATGAAGAGAAGATGAGAATGCATTAATCATTAATTTATCAATGGTTACAGATGACATTAGTGAATGGACCCTAGAGATTCTTTCTGCCTGTCTGTTTTGTTTGAGGGTTTTTTTGTTTATTTTTGCTTTGCTGTTGTTTGAGTTTGGGGGGGGTGGTTTGTGGGTTTTTGTGTTTATTGAGAAACAAAATTTGAAACACTCAGCTTTCACATTATTCTAGAAGAAGATTTCAATATCTAAAATTAAGCTAATGGAAAAAGGTTGTAGGGTTTGTTTCTTGTTACAACAGTAGCAGCTGGATATAGCATTGTAGAGGTGTATAAAAGGATATGAATCTAGTGCTCTTAAACAGCTACTGCTAGCCAGTAGAGGTTTATCAGCAGTTAGCCATGTTCCTTTGGAAATGTGGTTGATAAAACATCTTTTCTTTCTTTCTATCTTTCTTGCTTGTTTGTTTTTTTTTTCATCTTCATATCTGGAATGAAAAAGTACTTAATTTTCAAGTCGCCATGGTATAGGGACTAATGTACGCAATAAAAATGTCTTGATGTAAACCACCGGACACAACTGCTATTTTGAATTCTTCTATCTATCTTATTTCCTTTCATTCATTCACATGTAGTAAAAAATTTTATGTTGCCATTGGAGGGAGCCCTCGTATTAACACAAGGCACAACACTGAGGTCTCCTGATTCTCCCTTAAAATATTATCATAAGAATTCTTCTTTATAAAGAATATTTTGGCAATATGTAATTCTGAATCTACTATGCCTTTTTTATTCATACCTAAGCACAAGTTCATCAAAGATATTCCTGAAAACTGAAAATTTGAATGTGTTTCACAATAGTATTACTGGAATTCTAAATAATCTCTCTCTTTCATGACTTTCAAAGATTAGCTAACTCTTTATCTGAAATTAATTTCCATATACTTTTTAAAATATGGAACTGCAGTCAATGAAATTTGATTTGATATTCTAAAGGTAACTGATCATCTCTGAAAATCATAACCTTTTTTTTAAAAATAAATTCATTTGAAACAATCTGTAAAATATGAGTACATTGAATTTTGATTCTGGGCTGCAATGTAACTGTCTTTTCTATTTTCAAATCAATTTTAAGTTTAATGACTACTGTTCTGGTTAAAGGAATGTTTTTAGTAATAGTATTAATCTTGAGAGTGAAATCAAATCCACTTAGAAATAATAAATTTCATAAGTGCTATGAAATGTTTTCAAAAAGCAGTAAAATACTTAACCTGTTTATTCCACATATTTACTTGTTAAAATTTGTAAAATCTGAGGGAGTGATATATATCTCATTTATGAAATTTAGCTAGGAATCAGGATTCACTATGGTACTTTCACAACTTTCACAATCCAAAGACTACCATAAAGATAATTTGAGTGATTTATAACTAAAATACGTGTGATAAAACAGCAGTGCATAAAATCCACTGAAATGTCAAAACAGTACACTGGAATCCTGTCTGCACGAAGCCAAATGAAAAAACTGTCTTAATATTATAGTATAAATTTACTTTTCATACAATTTCACACCTCTGTTTGAAATGAAATTAAATGATCAGAAAGAAAGGAAGGAAACTCATTAACTGTACAACAGAGGGATGGCAGAGCAGAAGCTTTGTTGCTCTTATGTCCTGAGAGTAATAAACAATAAAAGAGTTCAAGAAAAGGGTTTCCTACTAAATTATTTATGTGGCTTTTCATATACAAAGTCTCATGATTTCTATCTTTAGAGAAATTTCTGTATATTCTTTGAAACTCATCATTATGGATTTAGAATAGTGTATAACACACCGAGTCTCTTAGTTTGCTAAAACTAACCTATTAGCTATTCACCTATCTCATGAAAAACCTTAGTGGCAAGATTCACTTTTCTTTTTATGTAATGTTTACCATTCTGGTT